>UZAN01056293.1:0-13729 GCA_900618425.1 Echinostoma caproni | reverse complement strand
TAGTGACAACAATAGGAACATTCAAAGCTATGCACAAAAATGACCTTGATTTCAAGGTTGTCTTTGATTGAATTGGTATTTCTCGAATTCAATGAGTTAGATATCAAATGTAGATTATTATTAAACTTCATTCAGTGCAATTTTTCCAGGTTATGAAAGAATTTCATTTGGTTATCCAATAGAGTTTCTATAATGCATATATATATATATATACTAGTTAGTAAAATAATGCCTCATAACAAATAACAGAGATGGCAGGGGTTTATGGAAATAATTTAGGATAATTCGTCAGTCATTCTATCTATTAGAAAATACTGCGTTGTCATACTTGATAAAGTTTGTGGTTTTCATGTTGAGATCATCGAATCTTGGCACCCAAGGTCAGGCACGTTTAACTGACACTCACGCAGGCTAGAAACTACGTAGATCGAAGTAGACAAGATATAAATTATTGTCCATACCTAAAGCATTAAAACATGTGATAAATATAATGAAACTCCATTAGATGATAAAGAAAATATTGTAGTGCATCACAATCAGCCAGTACTATAAATTTATCAATTCATATATAATGAAACTCCAATTAGTAGAGATTGTCTTGGTCAATGAATTCTGTGAAAAATCTCTGCTTGTCAACAACCAGACGAACGAGATTTGGTAAAACAGAATTACGATACATACGATTAAAAGTTTCAACACTGAGCGTGTGGATGACATAGATCCAGCTTTTAAACGCTCGTTGTTTAACAGGTGACGAATGTCTGAGAGTATTTTCGCCATCCAATTTTCATATGCATATAGATGTCTGTCTCTGATAGCATCTGAACGTTTATCTCTAGCAATGCCACTGCATTTAGAGATGTGCTTTAGAAATTTCTCTAGTAATCAAAACCTTTTATTTGAACACACCGGTAAACATCACTGAGGAGCAGTACAGCCAGAGGATGAATACGCATGCATTCATGAATCTAACTTGTAGGGACAGAAAGTACTTTAAATCAGAGTGAGAAATATGAGAGCTTTCTCACATTACATAATGTGCTCCGAATGCGCAGTGAGCATGATAAATGGTGTGATATTGTGATCCCAAGGTATTTTACCATTGTTGATGTTGATGTACGGTTTCATGACGAGTAGAAAGGGTGGGAAACATATTTTTACGGGTTGAAAATGGTTTCTTGGTCAATAGGGAACGCACAACATCCTGACATTCTGAGGTATTTAGTGAGAGGGAACGGGACAAGCACCGAGTGACAACGTCGTTTGGCGTGCTTTGAATTTTAGCAGCCTCTTCAGGAATGGATGCTTTGCATCCGAAAATAGCACTGTCTGCATATTTACAGCTAATAAATATAGAATGAAAAATGAGGAAAATATTGCGCCTTGCAGGAAACCAGAAGCAACCAGGTGAGTAGAAAGTTTCTTGCCGTTCGACTGCGTGGATTTCCTTTTATCTGTGAAATAACCGCGGACCAATCAGCAAAAATTGGGATTAACACCATTTTCGGTAATCAGATTGCGTAATACCGATCCACAAAGACGCCAGAATGCTTTTGCTTAGTCTAAGAACATCATTCTCACGGTCTTACACTTCCTATCTAGAGCCGCAAGTATGGAGTGAACAAGATAGGCAACGGTATTAAGTATGGAGCACGAAGAGTGATATGCATCTTAATGTATGTCGTCTTCGGCAGATTCAGTGACACCCCACAGCAGAAAGCATCTCACAAATAATTTGATCATGACTGACGTGCGGGAGATAGGCTGATACTTCTAGTATTCCTTTTGGGGACGGAATTTATCTTGGCCTGTCTCCAGATGCCAAAAACTTTGCGGTTATCAGAGATCAATTGAATATCTTAGCTAGTGGTGTCCGCACATGCCTTGAGAACCACAAATGATAGTTCATCCAGACCAGATGCTTCATTCATCTTCGTTTTCTGCAGCTGTCTGCGGACCGTGAAGGGTTCAATAGTTCGAGTAGGCATAGACCTGTCGAAGTCTGGCAGAGCTATGCCCTATGAAACTGGAATAAACTTGAAAGTGAGTTTTTCCATATGGATGGATGCCCTTTCGTGTGTATTGGTACTGTCACACAGGCGATTGATAACTCTCCACATGCCACAACAACTGAAGTTTCCCAAAATATGGTCTATGTACAATTCAGTTAACCAATTTAGATGATTTGACCAAAATTGCAAGCCACTTGACATGGGTTCTTTGTCAATGCTTACCTATCCATCCCCACCAAAATCCAGCCCACCAACCCGAGCTTCACTCGTTGGATTGCCCACTTACATGACTGAATTATATGTTCCTATAACCATAAAGTTTATCCAATCGACTGAAAATGAGTAGTAGATGCATCAAATCTGTGGATAGCTCTGAGTCACACGAGGACAGTAATCGGCGTATCACTGGTAACCAACAATGATTGAACGACACAGAACTAGAAAAATAATGAGCATATAAATGTGTTTGAAAAAAAAATGAAGATGGATTCGATAATCTTCAGTTAAGCGGGATCTAGCGGGGAGGGAGGGAATAGAATAAAACGTATCACAACTGATTAGAATCCATCGTGGCCAGAAGCTATGTTCGCCAACCAGCCAGCCAGCCAGCCGACACTAACCACAAACCTCAGGGCATTCAAGCTTCCAGTGGTTTTACCCACACGGCGAGTTAAGTCGGCGCAGCAGCATTGAGTCGGTTGTAACGGCTAGTCAAAGAATATCAACCGGCCTGGCTGAAAACGGGCTGCATGAAAACAGCAAGAGGCCATGTCGTAACACACCTGGCAGAAACCGGACATTAAGATGGCAACGAACATGTAAATGTCACATACCGTACATCCCCTGTAAGATTTCGAACATGACTGGAAGGGATTTACGAACCATGGCTTTTGCTATCGTCATTCTTTTTTCTTTCCAACTCTGCGCTCTACCGTACAAAAGAGACCGGTGAGACTGTGAAAATTTCCCCTACCCCCGCACGCGTACAGTCGGGTGTTCTCTCGCGACTGCGTGTTTCAATTCACTAGCACACCTTCCTTTCATGTTTGCTTCCTATTCGTTTTCTGGTAAATTTCAAAAGGCAGGGTAACAGTACACGATTTCAGTGAACCGTTTGGGAATTTTTTAAATTAAATGACCATAAGTTTTGAGGCTAACAAAACAATCATGAAGAAAGGCTGTGCGAGGTTGATTTTGTTGTTGCTGTAATGAGTGTTTATCTAGGTCGATTCACCTGGTGTTTATTGTACTGACATCACCAGCACATCCAGTCCCCCATGCTGATGCTTGACTTTAAATTCTCGCTATTAAACAACGGCGGCTTGGTGACCTCCATGTTCCCGACGGACTGTTACACTTGAGCTCTATTTCAGACTTCTATCACTCAACTAATCTGGCACAGTGCAGGAAGTTGATTATGTAACTAATAATCATACATGAATTGCGACCACACTTTATTCTAGCATTTCGGTAGTCTATTGTTTCTATTTTTCGTCAGCACAGTGTTGCAACAAGCTCGTATAGACGGGTTGTGCTATATCGTGTAAATTCAAAATGAGAAACGGTCTGATCAGCTACCCGGTGGCCGAGTGGGTAGTATAATTGCGTTCTACCTGTGAGGTCCCGGGTTCGATCCCCAGCTGGGTCGATGGATTCGCACTGCTGATGCGATCCAACCAGGTCCAGTGCCTCCCAGCTCACGCCTTATAGACACGACGAATCCATTATTGTTGATTTTGTTAGTCAACACAGTGTTCTGCTAAATCCGATCCCTTCCCTATCGTCGCAGCGCACTTGCGGTCGTATGGCGAGCCCTTAATTAACATTGTGTTTGAGTAGGATGACAGACTTATGTAAACGTGTATGAGTATGAAGGATGAGTGGTATTAGTAGTAGTAGTACCAGTAATATTAATAGTGTTGCGAAGTACTACTCCCATTTGTATATATATATATATATATATATATACATATATATATATATATATATATATATATGATTCGAGTGCTCAAACCGATGCGATTGGTGGTTTCTCACTACGGTCAAAAATGAACGAGACCTCATAGAACAAACTACTGTGCTCCCAATTTGGAACTACTGAAAATGCGCCGTTATCGTCAAATCGTTCCAATAATTATCCTACGTGCTCGTGAAACTTATGATGACTTGTTCCAAATGAGACGTTTTGTTGTGTTTACGCCAATTTATTGTGACCCTTATCGTTCTAACTAACTAACCTAACTAACTCTCCTCGTCTCGGCAATAGCTTGTAGATATGTAACAGTAGTAATGAGCAGTTGATGGAGTGGGAGGGGGTTACACGGACAAGGTACGGTCAGTTTAATAAATGGTCTACACTTTACCAAGCTTATGTGGTTTCCATGTTCTCATCCATTGACTGCCATAAGTGAGCACACATTGTCCACATGGTGAAGTGTATTAGTAACGATTTCAGTGAATCACAATACCTGATCGCTCACCTCAATACCTGGTTAGTTTCACACCTGATTATATTTGATGTGACCGGAGCAACAGTTTTCGGGTGAGTGAGAATCATGGAATAATCACAGCACCGGGATAGACGCTTTGAATTTTGTTCGTTGAGCGCAAAGGAACCCTAGTGGTCTCTATCCGGTTACTATTTTTATATCTATAGTTTTCCGCTCTGTCCCACAACTGATGCGTGGACGAGCCTGACCTATCCACTTCATTCACACGGATATACACCAACACTCCCGGGCTCCTTTGTGGGCTGGATAGGAGAAACCAAAATCGGAAGCAGTCCTCACGCGCCCCCTGTATCTGATCGGGACGAATGTGGTGAATGTGAGGGCGAGTGAGCGAGAGCACTTTGAGACCCGTAATTATCTCCACTGGCAGCAAACTATAATGACACTATAGATCATTTAGCCTCAAAATAAAAAGGTGTGATGGAATCAAAACCTCAGTTTAGAAAATCGCGTTATCATATTAGCTTTCAAATAACGAACTTGATCCCTACTACTCTACTGTTCCCCAGTTATTTTTCCCTGATTTACTCAAACAGGATTTCAAAGTCTTACGTCGCGATCTAACCATTATTAGTCGTGTCTCTTCTATTCCTGTGAATCAGTTAGCTTTCAGAGTATCATGTAACTTTCTGTGTGAAATTTGCTGAGAGGAAGGATTCTCACAGATCCTGACCACCCACTGCACGCAGAACTGACACGATGTCGTTCTCATCATTCAACACGCTCCCAATTCCGTCAAATTTCATCTCGGATTAGCGCGTACCGCAATTCAACTATACCGTATCTTGCTCGTTTACCCACAAACAAAGAGAGGACAATAAGTGAACTTTGTCTTAATCTTGGATTATGAAATATCCTCATGTCTGTGAAAATTTTTTCATAGTTTGTTCTGTACACTATGATGGTTAGCGTGTATGATTTTTTTCACTGAAATGTGAGGTTCAGTGCTAGCAAAAGTTATAGACAATGTACACTCACTGTAGAGGAACTTCTTGTTACCGTTGAACAACCAATCACTTCATATTGTTCACTCCAAACTATCGGAATCAGTTCGCTCTGAGAGAAAAGTCCCTCTTCCCGTTAAATGTGTGAATCGGACCGGCATTTGTTTGCATTTTGGAATCTACTGGTTAGTTGCTTTTGTCTGTTCTTAGTCGCCCGATGTGAATACTTTGATAATCTGGTAACTGGACTCCAAAACCATCGTGAAGTAGTACTATAAACCTATTTTCAGAATCTATCTCGCACTAAAAGAATGTGCACGTTGATTTGTGCCTCTTAGACTGTCTCGTTTGTGGAGCAGCATATCCGGTCAATGTCCACAAATTTCATGGCAGAAATACAAGCACACGCACACGGGTTTCTGTGTAGCTGATGTGTAACAATCAACCCCTACGCTTCTTCATCACTCTGCATACATACATACTTGTCCCTCAATCCGGATGTACTGGACTTGTGGATTCATCCACCTTATCTCTCTTGCTGAAACAGTTTGCATCCCTAACGCGAGCACATCCTGCGTTGAGTTATGCAGCCTGTAAAATAAAAAGAAGCAACTGCATCAAAACCGCGACCCTACAAGCAAACAAGTTGATGTGCGAGAACAGTGGAGAGAGAACACACACAACTCCAAAGCGGACTGATCTGAATACCTCTTTTCTATTCACCGACTGTGAGAACACAGTTCAACCACAGGGCTTCCACTGTCCTACAGTCACAAGCCGCTCCCTAGCCCGAGACGGGCGTGACGTGCTAAAGCGTGCGCACGCGCACACACCCCACCTTTCCCAACTCTCGTATGGGTTCTGTCACTTCCGTTTTGACATTTCCGATCCTTTTGACCTGTTCCCTATACACGCGCGCCTACACATAACACACACACAGGGACCAACACTAGGTAGAACAATTTCCGTCCGCCGACAAGTCTCGACCTTGGCTGTTCCTCAGCGAGCACAGAGTAACGTAACCAGTTAACACTTTACTGGGTCACACACGTACATACCCGAGCCTCACGAGGACGACTTTGCTCGCAGTCGGAAGAGGTTGGGAGATTAATTGGCCCACGGTGAATTGTTACCGGTATAATACGTTGAGCAATGGCTGACGGACTTTGTGACTGACAGGAAATAAGATCACAAAAGCGTTGCCCAGGTTCTATCGAGGAAATAAAAGAGCGGTATGGTTCTCTATTCTGTTCGAGCCCCTTTGTTTGCTCAGAATAGCTTCTAAGAGTCAAATGAATCCTTCGCGTAGTCACATTTGGGGTCTCTCGCATTAGCTCTGTCGTGTAGATCACGGTATTTTATGGAAGGGGCCTCACTCAAATGTGAAACGGGACAGCTATTTGTAACAACCTGATGTACACTTGAGGGGAAGGAACTGTGTATTATTATGATGTGTGCTGCCCTCAGGAAAGCATTCATCCACAGCCCAATCGATTCATCTCCGATAGACTGAAATGTGTACAAAGGCTGAAAGAAAGGACGTATCGCTCGAGAGATAAACTGACGCTCAAATCTGTCAACTTTCACATCAGAAGCAACATGGTATATCTCAATCAATTGTACGCTGACACCGGCTAGGAGACAAATCCTGCCGTCAGTTATGGAACGGACTGAAGTTGCTTTGTGGTCGTTCAACTTTACCCACTACAGTCTCATGTGATATCAATGAGGTCAACAAATCTTTTACTTCAGTGAAACACCTTGTGCAAGTTTGACCGAGTCCAANGGAGACAAATCCTGCCGTCAGCTATGGAACGGACTGAAGTTGCTTTGTGGTCGTTCAACTTTACTCACTACAGTCTCATGTGATATCAATGAGCTCAACAAATCTTTTACTTCAGTGAAACACCTTGTGCAAGTTTGACCGAGTCCAAACGCAGCGTCAATTGATTTCCACCTTCCTCTGTCTGTCAAAACAGAGCAAGTTTTAAAGGAGTTAAATGCCGTCAATGGAAATAAATCCGCTGGTCCTGATGGGTTATCCCCAGTGGTCCATAAAACGTGTGCAAACCATCTCGCACAAACTGTTCCATTTATCTTTAATACGTCTGCCAGAAGGAACACTAGTTAACACATGGCGTGATGTGCGCATCACTCCAGTACCTACGAGAGAAAAGGGCAAGTTTCGGCTTATTGCCTCATCTTCAGTAATAATTAAGACTTTCGAGTGTATTAATTATTAAGCACCCATCCTCTAATCGTGATTTTCGTGATTTCAATCAGTTTATTTATTGTAAGCGTCGCTCTACTTTAGATGCGGTTGCTTGTCTTATACATTCTTTTTTGTCTACTACAGACCAAAGCACAAAATCGTTCACGTTTGTTTCTTGGACTACACAAACCCGTTCAACTCTGTCGACAGAAGCATCCTATTGACACTGTTACGGCGACATAATCTCGCGCCACATCTTTTGAATTGGATGCACGACTATTTTACCGACCGACGCCAATTCACTTGTCTCAATGGTATTAGGTACTGTTACTGTAAACCAGAGTGTAATTCAGGGTGCAATTTTATCCCCTTTCTGTTCTCATTTTATATCCAAAATTTGCCAGTCACCCCAAATGTTTTCATTTTTAAATATACCGATTACATAGTAGTTGATGGTGCATCGCACAACAACAACAACCCTTCAATTAATTACCTTCAATTGACCATAAGTTCCATTTCTGATTCGTCCGATGGTGTTAACCTTTCGTTGAACCCCAATATATGCATTGAAGTTCTGTTTTCCATTGACCGTGGGCCATCAACTCTTTCTGGATCATCTGTTTCCAATATTTTGATCAGTAACTTAAAAGTTGAAAGGTCAAAACACTTCAAACATCTTGGATGATTCGTGTCTTCTGACCTCAAATGGTCCTATCACGTAGAACAAACATTTCCTAATGTCTGAAAAGGGACTTTTTATATTTCACGCCTTCGGAATCTGAGGGTGCCATTGTACATCATTTCCAAATATATTCTCTCATGCGTTTTATGCCATTGGACCTCCTGCTCTCCCGTTATTTTTCCCAGTCTGCTATCTAAGGATTTCATATTAATTAGACGCTCTCTGAAAAGCACCTCTAGATATGGAGCTTTATCTTATGAGGACCTGGTTGATTCCATTGTCAACCAACACCGGAATGCGTGTAACCGTCTGTGTGACTCCATCTTGTCCGATGCGTCGCATCCCCTACACATAGCCCTATCTAGCTCAATTTCAAATGCTGTAACCCGCAATAAATTTAAACCTCTGTATACTCGTACCACTGCTTTTTCACAACTCCGTTGTGCCTTACCTTTCACGTTTGTTGGTTTCTAGGAAGCGAATATCAAACGAACTTATACGCAGTGTCATGTAAATTTCCACGTTGACATTTTCCTTATTTTTTACACATTCTCGGTGTCCTATTTATTATCATCTCAGTAACTATTTTTCATATCTTTAAGGTCATTTTTAAGAGTACACGTGCCAAAGCAAAAGCGATAACATTCTTTCCACTGAAAATTCTGTCCACATTGGATGAATAAAATGCACTTTTGACTTGAGTTGCCAAGCTATCATCTGATATTTTCGCAGTTAGACAGTGGGAGACTGCGTTCTTTCTTCAGCATCTTTTATCAAATCAATTAATTAAACTTTCAAGGTCAACTTCTGTCCTACGGCTTTATCATTTTTTAACACCAATCTTTATATTTTTCTTAATGTGTGGGACATCGCTACAACCGACTGAGGAAGAAGGAACAAGGACATCAAATAAAACATCGGGCTGGTTGGAGTCTCGCTCTCAACAGACTGACTGTTCCCATTATTACGTCCAATAACATCTGCTCACTTCTGGGAAAAGTTGATGAAGTCAAAGGTATGTTATATGGAAAATTATACGAAAGCGCCGGAATTATTATGCTCCAGGAAAGTTGTTTACATTCTGAAATTGAGGAAGGTGTTTTCGTACTTGATAGATTCGATATCTTTCGAGATGATCGGATTGTAAACTTCAATAAAAAAGTGGTGGAGCGGTCACTTCTGTCAACTGTACGTGGTTTTACAGCTCTGTCTTTTACCTTATTTTAATACCAAAAAAATCCGCTGAATTGTCGTTCAATTTGAACCCCGTTTTCTTTGTAATTTTCACCATATCCTGCAAGCATCATCTACACTGACTCTGGTACGCCCACTTCTGACATCCAAATGTTTTCAAACTCTTTCTCAATACGATTCGTGACAGGCTTAGACCAGTTATTGTGTATCACTGATGGTGATTTTAATCGTTTCGATATTTCTTTCCTAAGAACTTTAAGTTTGGTTAATCTTGTGCACTTTCCCCTTCGTTTGGAGGCACAGCTTGAAGGTATTTTTGTCAATATCCCAGATGTCTTCTTTAGAGAAAAAACGAGTCCCTATTAGCACGTCCGACCACTACAATTATGTTACACCCAAAAAACTATGGTAAAATATTTCATCGTCAACAAACACAGGTAGTATCCGGAACAATACAAAGGAGGAATTTTATCCATGATAATTTATCTCTACTCCAAGATACGATCTCCTCAACTGATTTGTCTGTCTTCTCCAATTCCAATAACTCTTCCAGATGTGAACATCTCACCGGTTACCTTAATTTTTGTTTTGATTTGTGTTGCCCGATCGAGACAATATATATTCGTACCGACAGATTCTCATCGCCTCTCCTAAAACGCCTGCGACTTAATAAGGAGAAGGCATATACGAATGTCAGGCGCTACGATGCTAAACGACTCTCGATTATCATCAAGGCAGATATTCAGTGGTTGAATCGGATGTATATCGAGACCAATCAGAGCTGTCGCGAGATGTGGTCGGCTTTGTACCAACTCTGTGACACACGTGAGAGCTCCTGTCCTGACGTGGGAGAATTAAACCGACAATGTTCTGTCAACTCTGGGTACAATTCTCTATCGTCTGTTTTCAATTCCTCAGAAAACACTAACTGAAGTTCTCAAAGTTTTGAAGCAACTTACACCAAACAAGGCCCACGGATAGAAATCATTAGCCCCTATTTTATTGAAAATCTGTGCCAAACACCTTGCAACACCAGTCGCAGAGTTGTTTAATTTGTGTATGTTCTCCGGAACAATCCAGGCCTTCCCGGATAAGATCCAAGAAGGGTTCTTCAAAATATCGACCGATTACATATACATCAGCCCTGTTGAAGGTCTTTGAAAGTGTGCTGTTGAACCGTTTGTCTACCCTCTGATATTTTTAGCCTCTCCAATTTGCTTATAAGAAACTCCTTTCGACTGTTGACGCTGTAGCGTATGTTGTCCATTCTGTGGCCCCAGTTTTTGATAAGAGTGCTGGAACTGTTTGCTTTATTTTTCTTGACTATGCTAGTGTCTTTGGTTTACTTGACCGTCGCATTATCATTCAACGTCCTGCTGACTGCAGCTTAGGATCCGACGTGTTAAACGTTTTTGTAAATTACTTCTCTTCCAGGACGCAATTTACCTTATGCAACGGTAAAACGACGTCGTTTTCTTATGTCAACGCTGGTATCTTCCAGGGCGCCATTTTGTCTCCCTTGTTTTTTCCCTGTACATAAACAATCTGCCTGTCTCTACCAACTTTATTGCCTATAAGTGTGCGGACGATGTGGTGATTGGGTGCCCCTCCAATACCGATGCATCTTTTGACCAACTTCAAGTCAGTCTGAAGGACGCTTTTAGTCGGTCTCTACCCCGATCATTCAGCCCCAATGTTTCCGAATGCGTTGACATTCCCTTCAGCATTAAATCTGGCTCCTGCTATCAGGCTACCTTTAATGATTTACCGGATCTCGACGTTAACAGTTACAGCATTCCCAAAACTGACTCTGGTAAATACTCTGGAGTCGTTCTATCCCATAATCTCTCTTGGACCTTACCTGTAGAGATCGTTTACAACAAGGTTCGTGAACTTTCTTTTTATGCTTTCAGGTTTAGGAAGCTTGCTGTTCCCCCAAACGTAATTTTCAAATTTTTGGTTGCATGCATCCTCCCTCATTGGCTGTACTGTTCCCCTGTATTTCCGGCGTAAAAGAAAAAGACGCCTGGGAAGGAATAGCCGACAGAATGTTGAACAACAAAGATCATTGCTTGCACAACGAACTTTTTAAATCCATGCCAAATTTGCCATTCCCGCAAGCACCGTCACATACAGAAACAGCATCCTCCCTTTCTTTACGCACTTCTCAGTAAATCGGGCACCAATTGTCACAGGTTTGATTGAATACTTCATGAATTAGTTTATTTATTCATTTTAATCTATCACTATCGTCTTCCTGCTTGCAGTTTGCTGTCGTTTTTATTTATTTAACCTATTCACACTCTGATGCCATCCCCGCCTCTAATTCAACTGCATTATCGTGAAAAAGTCGCTGAAAATTTACCCTCCGGGTTGTAAAGCTTACTTTGATTTGACTTGACTTGAGTTCGTTCCAAACCTGGCAAATCATCCAGTGTTTCGATCTCCATATTGGTACACCGTATCGTAAGTATGATTTGCCCATACCACAGCAGTGGTTTCATCTTGCCTGAATGTTTGCATACAGCTGGCCCAGACTTTGACACCAATGCCGACGTAGCCAAGTGGCCAAGCGGTTAGGTCACCAACTGGTGTATTGTATTGTATTGTATTGTGTATTGTGCATAACTTTTGCAAGCACTGGAGCTCACATTTCAGTTAAAAAGCATACACGCTAACCGTCACAATGTACATAATCAACGGGGAGAAAAGTTTTCACAGGCATGAACACATTCATAATCCAAGGTTAAGACAAAGTTCACTCATTGTTCGCTCTTTGTTTGTGAGTAGACGAGCAAGATACGGTATGGATGAATTGCGGTATGACCTGGGNCCTGGGTGTCACGGGTTCAAACCACTCCACCACTGCCCGTCTTCTCTGAATCTGTATTTTCCCCAGGCAGCCTTTGTATGGCCGCAGCCCCCTTCCTGAAAGTTAACTGTACATTTTTATATTCAATAAATAGAAGGAGGAAGTAAAAAGATATTTTTTTTCTTGATCACCTTACTAGTACTATTGTTGTGAGGTTCTACTCAAATATGTGAGTAGCACGCAAAAGGATGCGGTTGGCGGTTCCGTTCAACGGTCAAAAATGAGCAAGACCGCCTAGAGCGAATGTCTGCGTTTGAAGTGATAACTACGGATCGTTCCGTTCATTATCCTATATCCGGCAGGTAATTGTGATGACACGTTCAAAATGAGACATCTCGTGGTATATATGCCAATTTATTCATAGCTTAACTGTGGTTCTGAATAAACAATTCTCCTAGGCCAGCGCCGATTTTCTGGGGTTATAAGACCACTGTTACTTTATTCTTACAATAATAGTTCTTACTTTTGCCGATCTCGATTAAACCCAGCTGGGAGATTCTATGATTCACCACCCAGGTGTGAGCGCTCAGATTGCGGGACCCAATAGCTACACGCAGTACTCTTCTCTACTATCGCTTCCTGTTGATTGCATCTACTCACGTAAAGAGAGGGTAAGATTTAGGTAAACAAGGTACGATATTTGATAAACTATATGTATTCGACTGGTTATATATTGTTTCAAACAAATCATGTTTCGTCAGCGAGATCTTTTCCCAGACAATATTGTCTTGCTTAGATCGTCTCTTTAAACACAACCTGTTTGTCAAGTATGCCATTTCTGACAGAAGTGTTAAACTGTGTTTTTGACATATACTGTCCTGTGATAACTTTGTTCCTTCAACATGGCAGAATATCAACCCCTTGTCTTAAACGTCTTCGCCGTGAAAAGGAACGCGCAGTTAAATGTGGCAGGAGGGCCGAAATGCAACAATTGGCGTTCCGGATCAAGAGTGAAATAAGACGGTTGGACGCCCTTTATGCAAGTCAGTTTTTTGGGACGCGGAACTGTAAATCTTTGTGGCGTGGATTCAATCTTCTTCTCAAATGATTTCCAGTCCCTCTATCTATATTGAAAAACTGAATAATGCATTTATTCATTCTTCGTCCGACAAATACCCCAGTTATGCTGATTCCTGTACTCCAAACATCCAACCTTCGTTTGATCCCATCACCTCTGGTGAGATGTATAAACACATGTGTTCTCTCAAGGTGTCCACCCCACCTGATCCAGACGACTTAAGTCCCACTCTTCTTAAACACGGTGCTCTGCCACTGTCTCAGATTTTCGCATGCATAGCTAATC
>UZAN01056288.1:3094-13734 GCA_900618425.1 Echinostoma caproni | reverse complement strand
GGCGAGAAAAGTTTGTATTGCAGATCAGTCTGCCTGACTCGTAATTAACAGAGCGAAGAGGACAAAAGGTTAAACATATACTGTCTGAATAGTCGATAAACTCTGAACAGAAAAAAATCAATAAATCATGTAGTTATATGTGTACGGACTAGGACAGTTTACGGATGACAACTGAATAGGCAGAATTAGTGGATGAAAAAAAGATCAAACTCAAACAAACGGTAACAAAAAAGAAGAGGAAAAATAAAGATGAACTCCAATCCTTAGTTTCAATATCTTAAACAGAGAGCAGCTTCTTTTAGCAAAAATGCGAATATATAAGTTCATGGTAGAAGAATCCAAGCTTTATGGATCACTTCTATCCCCATAAGCAAACGCCTAAACTTTCACTACACTTCTGATTGGGAGACTATTGTTTGGAACTGTAATCAAATGAAGGAAGGTTTGTGGTGCACGAAGAATGTCTACCGCCGCTTTGGTATGGGTAATGCAGTGAATGTTCTGGGGTTTCAGTAGTAATGTTCTGTTAAGGTGTATTTATGATGACTTCAGACAATGTCGAAACAACCGTACACAGTTTTTATGCATTTTTATTAAGATTGCAAAAGCCTGAACCGCAGGTGATCAAAAATGTGATTATCGATGAAATTCGGGATGATTTGTATCATTTCTAATTTATAAATTGACAAAACTAATTTGAGAAAAATAACCTAAACAATAAATTCGAACTTATATGACTAACAAGAGCACTGCAGGAGATGGACAGAAACGAGGTCGGAGCTACATTGAATTGTGAACAGATCTCAGCTGGGGTGTACTGATCTGAGCTGCGCCGCACATGACTGAAGCGAGGAGGTACACCGAAACGACAGAGCGAGCGACCTGTGGCTTCAATTAGGCGAGAACCGCATTCTTTCTCTCCTAAAGATTACCACAGATCACATGTTGCGTTGGATCGCGTGAAACTCCATTACGCACGGGGAGAGAAAACAGCTGGATAACACACGCACAGGCACACATAATAAGAAGGTCTTCTCTGAAGAGCGAGGCATTATCTCGACACCGGTCACAACTACCGCGCTCGGAGTAAAACACAGTGGTAGATAAGACGAATATGGATACTGAAGTGAGACGCTAACGCCCATCATTTGTAGAAAGTCGTCGCATGGTTTAACGGTCAGAATGTAAGGAATGGCTAAACAATGCCATAAGTTTAACCCTATGAAGTAGAACAAAAAATACTCATACCACCAATACACAGCAAGGTAACGGAAATTGACTGTGTAAAACAGACAATATTTCAAACAAAGTTAAACCTAACCGGCAATTGAGAAGAGTTTCCGCGGCAGTAAACTCAAAGTCAGATACAAACTTGAAACGCAGGACTGAAACACTTAAACTACAGTAGATTGATATCCTTCAGCACGAAAAATGTGAAAGCCAATCCAAATATCACGTGTCAGAGTTGAATTATGGAAATCATAATCAGTGTGATAACAGAACATGAGTGGCAAAATACATGGCTGCGATCACTCGTTTTCGCATTTATTCTTCATATTCTTGCTAAAATTGTTTTTTAATCCTAATCATTTTCTGCATTGGCTTGTTGCATGTGCTGCCGTAAGAACGAGATTGACATCAGATTATGGTTTAAGGTTAACGATTCTGTAAACGAAGGCAGAAAACCAAATACAAAATGGACAGTTCATCATCCTAGGTGACAACAAAGCGCAGCGCTGCTTCGGACACTATTTATCGAGCACTGTTTAGATGACCAAATGGGGGAAAATAAAGAACATCAATGAAGCACGATTGTCAACCTGCCTTCCACTGATACTTCTGTGAACAAAAAATGACATAAATACCGGGAAAACTTATAAATAAATAAATAAAGTGTATAGTTTTACCGATAGCTCAGAAAGCTTATTTAATGAGGGACCGTAAATATGGCACTGAAAATTAGGGTGGCTTTGAAATCCATTCAATACTACATCTGTTCCAGGAATGGTTATGATACTCAAAGTTGACTGTAAACATATTATCTCGATACGCGGGCTGCAACCCGTGGATGTGGTAAGCCATGAGTGGTTTAGTCAGGTCATAATAATTTTTATAAACCCCCATATCACGAGCTGTCTTTCCATTCACGGAATATTTTGTAGTAGTCCAAAACCCTGCTGAACTTAAGTCTCACTTGTTCAACGATCTGAGGCTAAAACCTGATTTCCTATCAGTCTTGAGAGAACAATTAATGATACAGTATACAAATTTATTCTGGAGTTCTCGGGTACAACGGTATTGAGGAGATAGGCATAGCCGTACGTTACCAGCGCGCCCACGGGTTGTGGATAGGATAGTCCCACCAAGGGTTAACGGCACATAAGTCGTTGTGACAAATATGCAGTTGTGAACTAACAGTGACAGCACCACCCGGGTGCGGAGAGTGACAGGTTAGTCACCTGACTCACCGCAAATACCACATAAAGCCAATGACGGTTCCGTGACAAAGGTTGGTGTGATTAGCCTTTTAAGAGTAACATCAATGACCCTTTTCACACAAAGTAACAGAGAGAAACAAACAGCTGCCTTGTCATCAGCTGACGTCCATGAGCATGAGAAGTCTACACCATTGCGATCAACGGTGTGTAAACCTACTACAACTCGTATTTCCCTTGGTGCTCGTTGCCCCGTACCCGAATGGTGTCTCGACAACTTTGGTCACCGACAAGCATAGGATTGTGGCTCTCGACGCTGTTCCGCCGCCGCATCGATTGGCTTTTGAATAACCAAAGACTCCGGATCCAACTACTTGAGAAAGTCCCTGGCACAGCCTGGAAGTATGCTGCATGGGTAGCGCTGCAGATGTCATCTTGAACCAAATTCCAAAGACTTTATGAATAGTATATTCATGAAGCTGACTCATCTTCTCACAGCAGATAGTAGAATGAAATTGAATGTATACTTCGAAACACATTGGCTAGTCAAGCCCTACTCACTGCGTTCTCCTGGCGGTGTTTTCCAACCAAAGAGAGGACGAAAAGCCAACACCCGGGGTTATAACCGGGTTGGTGAACCACTGGCAATTCACCTGGGAGGACTCGGCTAAAATATCTAATTTCAAACCAAACAAAAAGAGGTGCACGAACCACACACTCATACTTTCCTGGTCGTGGTAGTGATCACCGTTTTGATGAGGTATGTAGGTGTATTGGGCACCTTGGACGTTTGACTCCGTCCGGAGGGCGTATGATCCGACATACTGGACACCGGCCCCCAATGGACTGCGGTTTTCAAACACCGCCTCGTTACCTTACAGGTCAGACATTAGTTAGCCGAAGGCTCCGGTTGTGAAATAGGAAAACTTCGCCTGTTTTCGCCTGGACTATCTAACGGTATCGCACCCGCGAGCAAATCATAAACCTATTTTTCTTTTTTATTACTATTATTGTACCGTGATATATTTGGCACACAGTCTAAACTCAGATATGTGTGAAAAAGTATCAGTTTTCAATGTTCATAAGCACAAGTTAAAAGCAGACTACAAACTGATCCATTATAAAGAAATTGAGAGACAGGTATAGACAGCAAAACACTGTTGATTGGCAGCTTGGCAGCGATCAGTGAAGCTTGCTTCACTGTATCTCGCTGTACGATGATGATGATGATGATGTTGATTGTGAAACACTTGCAAATATCTAGATATATGTAGCACGCGCTTTTAGGCAACTGAGCCATTTCTTGTGCCAAAAATAAGTGAGATTTAAGCGAAAAAGCGAATATTCATGTTGGAACACCTTGGTTCTATGGTAAAATTCAACGTGTGCAGAACAAATGAAACGTGAACTGGAAAACTCGAAGGTAGTGTATATATTATATTACAGTTTCCCACACTTGTTTCGACTTTGTTGGGCTTCATCAATGGTGCAAATTCGTTGACTAAACTGAGGGTTGAATATGAAATCCCACAGGTAGAACGCTAACAAAATTGACCACCGGGCAGCTCATCAAACTGTTTGGCTTTGTCTAGACACGATAAGGCATGAACCACCTTTGCAAGCTTGCGCAGTATTTCACCAAGTGCATCTTAACACAAGCTTTTACCATTATGACTCAATCAGTTACATGTCGAATCTAAGCTTGAGTTTCATGGAGAGTCTAATCCACGATGCACAGTTCGGTCACGTGCAAAACGACTAGATGCGCCGTGAAAAGAGAGACGGATCAGTAAAAGCCATTCACATCTAACTTTAAAATCGCTAACACAGTTGAAGGTCAGAGTTTTACCTAGATCATAGGTGCCCAAGTGTACGAAATACACCTAGACACACGAATAAATGCATACGTACAAAATGATTGCATACTAGATCAGGCTGGCTCACAACCAAATGTCAACCCATGAACCCAAAAAGTAAATTCATTCTGTCAGACATTCAGTGTAATACCTTTTTGGGAAACGAGCGAGCTGGAAGTGCGTTTTTGCAAGCTATTGCAAAACATCAGACTCAGTAGCTGGGCAACATGGAAAAAAGAATGCCTGAATGAGTAGGTGTTATCTCTTACGGCAGTAAAGGAGAACGGTAAGAAATGCATTTAGTGCTTACTACCAAAAATGTATGGTCGAATTTCTGGTTCCCAGTATAGGTCATTCAAAAGCTGCTGAGTGATAAGGTGATTGCTGATAGCAACCAATCCGTATTTCACTACATCAAACCGGTGACTTTTTTGAATTCACACGTTCAGTGCTTACCAAACGTAAGTATAATCGGTGTTTCTCACAACCAGAAGGAACTTCTCATAATGAACGGATAAGTCAAGATCCACAAGAGAAGAAAAATGACCGGCAACTGAACTCATCAGTTAGGTAGGCTTCAACAAAATTCTCGTTTTTAACCCTTCACTTTCAGTGAGAAATTCGATGCATTGCAAAAATAGTATAGCCATTAATTAAGAAGTCAAACACTCCAGGAGATCCCAAAAAATGGAGCAAATTGTTTGTTGTTACCAAAAACATACCGCTAACCTCGGAGAAAATAAAAGATTCATCAAGAGCGTATTAACTTCGCATTAAGCCATTTTAACTAGCAATATAAAGTGAACTACACACTACTGATTTCATGGATAATTAACTGCAAGTGTATTCTTTCGTCGAAGAAGGGACAAGAATACGAGGGCAAAAATGATATTTTCAGAGTACCAAATAAGTGAGTGTGTGGCTCACGCAGGTGAGTTGATGTCTCATTAAAAGAATTGTGTCCACAGAAACTACTCTGTTTGCTACACTCCTGGACTATTTAACAAAAACAGCTGATATCAAACATGACATAACCAAACCACAACATATGAGACGCAGACAAAGCTGAGTAGAGTAGATTTAGAAACTTGAGGGATTTTCTACTTAAAAGGAAACTCCGTGAACGATCTACGAAAATTTCTTTGACATTCGTGCGGATTATTACTTTAATTTGTTTCATGTACTACAGTTCAGATGAGTGGTAGTGATCGCGCAGTGGTTTACTCGCTGTCACAGGTGTGCTTCGGACCCTGTGGTCCGAGGCTCGAGCCCCGCCACTGCCACCCAACTTTGGTGATAGGCAGCTTTATTGTCGTCCGGTTCGACACCACGCCTGACCTAACGGGGCCTTATGTGGTTCGCCACTTCAGGTCCCGGGGCTTAGATCACCGGTTTTCACCACTGAAAAGCAGTTCTTTGTGACTATGGGGTTCGCCCCGTCTGCTGTTCATCACACAAAAGTGTGTAACAAAAATTTTTTAAAAGTCAAATATCCATTTATCTCTGTTCCGTATCTCAAGCACCCCGTTCTCCGTCTCCATTGTTTTTGTGTTGGTACCATGCTTATCCACAACCCGGTGATGATGATGATGATATATGCGTACGTATATGTATTTACTTACTGGGTACAAGTATATGAATGAACTGAGAAAAGGTGCGCATGCCTGACGAGAACCTGGCAAGAGCCGCGAAACCGGTCGTGTTCTTCCAGGGAAATTTTGTGCAGTCATTCACATACTACTTATAATGAAATATATAGTGATGATGAATTGAGGCGTTAAGCAGAACTTGTTTGGATATTGAGTGCTATCATACGAAAAACGACACCTATTAAACGAAAACACACCTGATTTGCAAGGATAATGCGCTATAAATACTACACAAAGCACTAAGTAAACAAATTAATGGAGGTGAAAAAGTAGCATATTCAGTCATCAGTACGTTCGCTAATTAATGACTGAATACGATCTGTATTTTGCTGCACGCATTGGAATGGATCCTATGGTTTTAGCGTTCGCAGAACAGCTGGATAAAACTACTCAGTTATTCATAACATAGCAGAACGGAATGTGATTAAAATCGGTTGATTTTGTTTGCACGAACCATAATGTACAAATTACTTTTCGAAGGACAAACAAATGGTATCTACTTCATGTGCTGTAATAAAAGTTGAAGGAATTCTGTGGGGATTAAGCAGTGTGGTTTGTTTATTGAGGCAAATCACAAAAGGAAAAAGATCGATGGAAAGAAGCTGGTTAGGCAGCATACAAAAGCTGGAAGCGGCACAAGCGGACTGCCAATTTAGGCCGTGGTAATGACTGTGAATAGAGTAGTAAAACAAGACTAGTAATGTGTGGTAGAGCAACGATGAGCTAGTTTGGAGATAAATGACATCAATCACCTGTAATCAGGGTATGAATTCACAGCAGGTAAATGTGCTAGTTGATCAGAATAAACTGGCCCGATTTGGGTGTGGAAAACAAACCACTTTTTGCAACGTTGCAGATAAAGAACGAAAATTAGATTAGTAGGCATATACGCGCAGCCACCATCAGCTTTTCAGTGGAGAAAAGTGGCATAGAATGTGATGCTGAAATGGTAATTGCTTTTAAAAACTGTCATTTTGAGAAATCGTTTGGAAGTCATCCCATTATGACTTTTTTGACCCAAGCCAAATTTCATTTGAAACACGGTAATAAGGAACAACCACTATTTGCGAAGATCGAAAGATATTTATTGTCAAATCTAAATAGCTGAAAACGAGGAGAGAGTTGAATAGATAGGGAAGGTTATTACACTGCAAATAAAAGATGAAAGATTACGAATGGAAAATCGAAGGCGATCGCATCACCAATTAGATCTTCTTCAGAGTGGGTAAGAAATAAAAATGTAATGTAGACAATATTTACTGGTATCTCCAAACTGTTGTTGCAATTTTTCATTTACAAGCAGAAATGTGCGGTAACACGGCATGAAATTTCCTGAGGAAGGTAGTGTAGAGTGGGTTGGAGTTCTGGGAGTGGCAGCTCTAGTTCAGTTTTCAGTTCTTACAAACCATTAACCACACACCTTAGTGGGCCAGTTTTGGTCACCGTCTTTTAGCTGTCCATTAATATAAAAGAACGGAAGGAAGATTGGAATACTAAGAGCACAGTCAAAGAGGAGATAGAGAATTCACATAGATCGGGGTTGCAAGAATATTGAGTAGATGCACGAGCGCCACTGTTTGCGATACCCAGGCAATTCAGTTAGTATTTCAAACCATCTGTTACCATGATCTCGGTGTCCCCATCCAAGGAGCAAAACGGGACCTGTGACCGAGTCTTCTAGTTAGGGTTTGATATCCTTATGTCACGTCTTAGTTTGACCGCCCTTGACCTTTTGCCATCCGCTGGCAACCCTGACGAACGTCACTTGCTGTGGTGAACTCGGGCGAAAAAGCGCCATAAGGTCGGGCTTGACTTCCGCTATTAGTACACAGGGACTGTAATACTTAAAGACTTTTCTAGCACAGCTTTCGGGGACAGGCAGTGCTAGAGATTGGAGTGGTAGAATGAGTCGAAGGCCGCTCTTAGACCAAAGCACTTGAAAAGATGTGTACAGTTGCACCATATGTTGTGCTGAATAGAGGTTCACTTTTCTTTTCCGTCCCTCAAAACAGGTCTCCCCCCTCATCCACCTTACGCATTCGTACTTACTGTGTATCCTGAGTTTGGCAGCACTCAGTGAATTTTGCTTCAATGTATTTCGATGTACGACGAAACAAAACCACCACAAGAAAGTGCAAGAATAACAGTTGCATGAACACAATTGACCTACTTTGTTATGCAATGGACTGTTTCAAGTATGCTCTTGATTTGTCATTTTAACTCAGAGTAAATTCTTGACCATGGATATTATGTTTTCTACTGTTCGTCCCAAAAGGATGTTCAGCAAAAAATAAAAACGTGCCACGAGACAATGCATCCGAAATATAAGTAGGGTCTCCTGAGTGGAAAAGGCTGCACAGTTCTAGTGGTCCTGTTGACTGCAACATTCGGTTTTGTAAAATTTTGTATCAGAGCCGGATGTATTCTGCCCCAGATCAAAGTAATTTATACTGCCTGGGGGAACAGGTCGTGTTAGTTACTACAATCTTTAATCATGCACTGGGTTGCTACGGTTTTGAAAACCTTTCAGCTACCCATTTCGTTGGTCACGGGAAAAGTAGATGACAGGGTCTCAAGTTAACAACACTATGAAATGAGGACCGAAAGCACGTAAACTAAAATTAAGTGAGAAAATTCACGAGTGTCACTATTTACAAACCTCAAACATATCCAGGTTGCTAAGAATGACCCGGTCTCCGACCAGGAATTTTAATGCAAGCTATATAGCCGCGTGTCAGGCATTTTCATATCTATATGCCAACTCCTAAACTAGCTACCTTTAGTATCCCTTGACCCACTATGTTAGCAAGCATTGTATGCCAAGTAAGTTTGTCTTACACGTGTAACAAGCGTGGTTCCAACAAAACATTGAAAAATGAGACGGTTAACCGAGTCAAAATGATGGAGGTCAAGAGAGAATAGTTGGGGGGAGAAGTGAAATGTGTCCTAGTTCCAATGGCAGTTGGTCCTGAAAGAGATGCATTTCTAATGGAGCCATAACAAGCAAAGAATAATGGTTGGTTATATGTTAACTTAGAGAATAGGTAAATGACATGAAATCCGTCTGTTCGCTAGGAATTTATCACCAACGATTCGGCCAGTAATACTGAACATATATATATTCACTTATTTATCTTATCAGCGGTTTTATTTATTTATTTGTTTATTTATTTATCACCGGTTTGCAGAAAAACCTGGTGCCAAGTAAGAGTGATGCAAGAATTACAGATTGTTGAGTATATCTTGCAACATCAAGGTGCGGAGTTCAGTTTTCATGATGATGGGGTAATAAATAACAAGCGAATACTGCAAAGTGCTCCAAAATCAAACTCCATTCGCCCGGAAGGGTAAAATCGGTCGATGAACATTTTTTTAAAGTTCGAAGCCATCCCAGAAGGGTAGTAACTGAAAGATTTTTACACATAATCAACCTACAACATGACCAAGATCAAAAAGCCTCAACCATGGAACGGAAAGTACCAGTAGAAGAGAACGGTATGGCTTGCAGCTCAAAAAAAGACAAAGTCCAAAGTGTCATTCAGTTTGATCTCATTCATCATTCATCTTTCCAGTCAGCATGTCCCGCAATTCTTACTTCCTCCCATCTTTTTCAGGTCACCTTTACTGTAGGATAAAACCAAACCGACCATGTGCAAGTAGTCTGTGAGAAAAAGAACCCACATTCAAAAAATTGTTAAGGTAGCCTTAATTTTGATTACTCCCAAACATGGTTAATAAATGTGATAGCCAAACCGCGAGTACTAAAAGTATGCGTGATAAGTGCTTCTTTGTCCAGTGTTCAGTAAGCAAAAACCCCAAAAGTTGAAGCCGATAAAGAAACATATGGACAAAAAAATGTACAAAAGCCTGTACAGTTTCCTTCATGCAAAGGATTACTTCATATACTTTTAATTTTATTCCATCAATTTGGGCTTCCCTAATTGTAAACAGCTCTTCTATCTTATCGGTAAAAACCGAGCTTGCTTGGTTGTTTTAGAATCGTTGTCAGCTAGCGCGCTAGAACAATAAAAACACTACATTTAGTTCCACACTCATCAAAAAGATCATGGTGGTGGTGAAACATTAAATCCGTTAGGAAGAATGAATGACGAAGACAATGTCCAGGCCAATAGATGACTGATCAAGGGTATCAGAACCCGGTCGAATTTTGAAGTATGCAAGATAACACTTTATTTCTGAGGGTCGCATCAAAAAAACAGTAAGACACAGTATTTATCATCACGTTAAAAATGAACAGTTATAACTACTTCCTTGATTGTAAACAAGCCATCACAAGAAACGTGAACAAATCTGGCAATATGTAGTAAATCCTATGGAGAGCGCAGTCACAGTAAACAACACACACTTGACACAACTCGTATGCACAGGTAAACACGTCCTAAGGGCAATAATTATCATTAAAGCAAAAATGGAATAAAAGTAAGTTTGCATATTTGTCCTACAGCGTATACAGTGAATCGATTATTGTATCTCTTGGACCCGAAACAGATATCTCCTCCTGCTAATCTTGTCATTCAATCCTTGCTAACCGTTGGCTTCATGAGTCTGGTTCTCATCTTCAAACACGAAAGATACAGTAAACGATTTCCGGGTTATTGTAATGTTACCCAAGTAGTAGCTTCCTCAGATCTAGCTTGATGATTAAATAACTTTTATCCCGATGGTAACGTTACCAATTA
>UZAN01056287.1:0-12750 GCA_900618425.1 Echinostoma caproni | reverse complement strand
ACCTTAGATTCAGTCAACCGCTCTAAGCTCTGGCGCTGCCTAGCTCTGAAGGGTGTGCCCGAAAAAGTTATTTCGATTTTGCGATCTCTTTCTACTATTAGTCGAAGCCGAGTGCGAGTTCACTACGTAAAGTGGCGTTCGTCAGGGTTGCCCCCTCTCCTTTCCTATTTAACTTCGTCGTCGATTTGATTATGGAAGTAGCCTTATCCTCGTGCGNCGTGCGATGATGGCGGCATCGATTTGCTCTTTAGAAGGAAGGCTGTCTGGTCTAGACTATGCAGACGGCATTGTACTGCTAAGTTAAAATCCGGGTAAGTTGCAAGTTCTTCCAAATAGTTTCAGTTCTAGTGTTGCATGCGTTTTGCACCTTCAAAGTATTAAATGTTGCTATGAGACTGGGCTAGTCTCATTGGGCAGCTACATCTGACCCGGTTAACCATCACAATAAAGTGTCGATACATACAGAAGGCACGGTTGGCGTTTGCCAACTGGAGACATCTGTGGCGCCGTCGCGACATCCATCTGTCTTTGAAGGGTGGAGCGTATGGTGCATCAATTCGACCAGTGCTGCTATAGGGCACAGAGACTGAATCATTACGGGACCGAGATAACAACAGAGTGTCGGTGTTCGAACACCGCTGTCTACATCACATTATACGCATCTGGTGGGAAATCCGGACAGGCAAAGCTGAGCTTAGCCAGCGTTTTAGCTGGTTACAATCGTTCTTTGGCACAAGTGGTGAACCATAGATTACGCTGGTTGGGGCGTGTGTGTGCATGTCACCAAATAGTTTGCCACAGTGCACTACATTTGCCGAGACAAGCAGTGGATGGGAGAAGTTTAAGGGTGGTCAAACGAAGATCTGATATGAGGGTGTAAAAAAGCGAACCAGGAGACTAGGTCATACAAGTCGCGTTAGGCTCCTTGGATGGGGACCCCGGGATCATGTTAACTGTCGGTTAGAAACACTGAGTGTCGCATACAATGGTATCTGTGCATCTCACTTTCTTTGCAACCGTGGTTTACTGGGATTCTCCGTTTTCTCTTCGGCTTTACTTTCAACTTTCCAATATTTTTTCTATCCCTTCATCCCAATGGTCAGCTAAAAGTAAACGACCCAAACCGGCGCACGAAAGTGCATGGTTAACCGTTGATCAAGCTGAAACTGATCCTGAGGTCCCCGAGTATCTTGAAAGGGTCTGTCTTTACTATTTCTTGGGTAATACACATTTCTGTCTTTAGAGGAGCATAATCGTACAGCGAAATACAGAGAAGTGAACTTCACTGATCGCTGCCAAACTCGCAGTGCATATGCATTGGGGTTTGATGGACGGGTATTGCTAGGGTGTCCAACCATTAAGCAGGAGAACGATTAGGGTTCTCAACCTAAGCCTTCGGTTCTAACAAGAACCTAGCCGCAAGGCAGCGGATGAAGTGAAGTTGAGACCCATTTACTTGGATTGATCGCTCCTCCACCATTTTTTACCGACTAAAACGCAACTTCTAGTCGAATCCCCAACCTGGAGGAGCAGGAGAGTGGACTTCGTCCGACCTTCCAGACATGATTAGATCTTCGGCTTGACAAAAGCCATCCTGTGTAGCTCCTTGGGTCACAGAGGTACACAAGCCACCACACCACGTCAAGGTGCAGTCTCGTCGTGGAACTAGTGCTCTATCCAGAGGATTTTGCTATCACTGGTTATTGCAGGTTTCACGTGGACCTCAGCAGCACAAACAGCTGAAAGCCCTCGTTAACCTTTTACCGCAGAGCACCACCCCAATCTTGGATTCTGTTGTGAACTATTCCCTGCTTGGGTCTAAAGCGGTACATACAATCTTGCCTGTTTAAGACCATTCCGATGGTGTCTGCCTAGTCGCTTCTATCTAGCGGTATTTTCACTCTCCCAATCTGTGAAAATTAATTTTCAGTGCCCTACCAAACGTTACTTGCGAGTACCGCTTAAGTATACTTATTAACAATTTGACGCTTCCCGTTCAGGAGTTATCTGAAACTACTGCGTGCTATCAACTCTCTATCCATGGCTTCTGTTCTCTCGTCTCAAACTAAACCACTTCTGACCGGAAAACTACCTCTGAGGATGAGAAACCTAGTGGGTTGGGGCCCCGACTTGGTTATTCTGGATAATGATCTCACCTACTTTTTGTAATAAACCTATCAATGACTTAAAACGTGACTGTGTAAATAACCTACCATGGACACGTAATCACTTCAGCTTTTTATTGCGATTGTAGTTAAAGAGCTCATACAACTAGTCTGTTTCCTCATGCGTGCGAGATCATACAATATATATAACTACAAACGAGTAACCTAAATGAAACTATTGTATACATGGGTAAGGCTGCATGAACTCTGCTACATACAAATTGCATCCGGCTTCATCAGACTGATTTCCATCAATTCGAAATCACGGTTATTTGTTCCAATGATTATGAGATCCGAATTAGAGTAAAATTTTAGGCGCGAAAAAAATCAAATGGATTACAGGTTGCAGAATTGTGTGCAACTGCTTCCAAAATATAAATTTTAGCTCATCCGTATCTCTCACTATATCGGTACAACAGTATCTTTGGTTTTTTACCTTGACAACGCTGTCCCGGACCGTTTTACGAAATTGGTGCAATAAAACGCCCGGGCGGACAGCAGTTTGAGTCGATCAGTACTTCGAATTGGAAACAAGAGCAAAAAAGAAGTAACTCGTATCACTTTATTCTACAGTAAATCCACTTTGTCACGCCGCAGCTTAACTATGGTCTGAGTACATCCATTTATTGCAGAAGCTGTGAGATTATCCAGGTGGTTTCATGTGATAATACACAAGGAAGAACGGCGGAAGGAATGCCGATGACACATATACAAGAGATTTGAATGCCAAGTTTTTCTTTGTGGTGATTTGGAATGGCATAATCCCACCAGGTTTTCCTTCGATATCATGCGAGGTGACAATGAATCAACAGCTGGTGTATTGCGCATCACTTTATCGTTGTTTTGAGATTGGTGACTGCGAGTTCTTGGAGCGCTTTGAGGTGTTATACACGGTGTGGAGGGCGCGACCATCTCACTGGACTGGTTCGATTGACCCTGGTCGTTATGCTAAGTGTGCTAGAAATGCACGGAGTTGGAAATCGCCCCAAGAACGAACTGTAATGGCCACTGTGCATTGTAGCCCTAAAAAGTGAATTTCATCGTTCAATTTGTTCAGTTTCGACCCATATTTGACTAATCTTTCTCATGCAGTACCAACAACCGGTCCATAGCACCCCGTGCTTTTGTCCAACGCACAAACCGACCAGGAATAGGCAATAAGCCCCTGACGCACAATAAGGTGTTTCGTTTTTTTTTCCAAAAAATTGAAGCAACAAAAAGAACAATAAATAAGTCTGTTTGTTACTGCTATCCCCATACTGGGCTTATTTGTGCAAAAACTGGGGTTCCGACTGCCGTGTAAGGTAGCTGATCAATTTAATCCGATCCAATTTGTGGTGATGTTTATAAATAGACTCGGCTTTTGTGAGTAGCTTTTTTCGTGAAGACCAAGATGCTCGAAATATGGACGGCCATTGCACATCAGAACTGGATGAAAAGTCATGAGAATGAATCAGATCAATATTTGATCATGTGTCTTTGTGCATGGTATGACAAGAGCATTCCTTTCTCTTCCGACCAAAGACCGAACGGATTGTTATCTGACGAATTTTGTTCAGGACTTGAATGGATCATGGGATTTCGGTTGTGATTGTCGTCGTCAATTTCATAAACAATCGGTTCAATTAATTGTTTTAGATGATGACCAAGTGGTTTTAGTCGCCATTTTTAATGTGCCATAGGCCGACCCAGATTTGGGATCTATCAGTGTAGCCAGATGCTTTTGGTGAGGAGCTTGAATCGCTCCATACGCTCCACGCCTGTCCTTTTGAGGACAATGCGTTACAGCTTATCAAATCCTGTAAATGTTCATGTCCTCATAACTGTGAGTGCCACTCTCTTATGCTTTTCATGACATAGGGTTGAGTAATTTGAGCGAAAATGCA
This sequence comes from Echinostoma caproni, assembly GCA_900618425.1. Lineage (NCBI taxonomy): Eukaryota > Metazoa > Platyhelminthes > Trematoda > Plagiorchiida > Echinostomatidae > Echinostoma > Echinostoma caproni. The sequence goes on along the minus strand of UZAN01056287.1, from coordinate 8,699 downwards.
CTTGCCCTCACAACGAGACTGCACATTGCCCCTCTCTGACCCATAAGACACGGATGCTCAGTTCGGTGGATGCCATCATTAAGCGTGTTTGTCGTTGACGATAGAATCTTTTTGTGCCTTGTCAAAACACACAAAATAGGTATGATGAGCTTTACCTAAACTAGTCTATACTCAAATGATGCGGAAATCCTGCTCAGTTGTAATGGTACATCGCTTTAAAATGTCACGTTTCGGACGGGCACCGCATCATGCATATGCTGTTTACGTGAAACTGGCTGCGGAAGTTAGCCGTGTTAGTTTATCATATTAAAGTTCAAATCCCGATGGTCGAATTCCGTAAATGTGCATAGTTAATGATTCCTATTACATTTCACGTACGTTTGGGTCCGCACCCTGTGCCAAACAAATCACGGTACAGTTATATTTATAAAACGATGAAAAATTTCGTGATTTACTCGAGGGTGCAATATTACTAGGTGGTTCGGGTGAATTGGTCTGGGGAACTCCCAACGAGACCTTTGACTATCCAAAATCTGACCCGCAAAGCAGCGGAGCGGGGAGTGAAAACTACAATCCTTTGAGGGGCCTGCCTCTGGTTCATCGAATCATGCGTCCTTTGGACGGTGTCTAACGTCCAATACCCAATCGGACAAGTGATCACTACATCAACCAGGAAGGTGTGAATGGGCTCACACACCTCTTCTTGGTTAGTGTGCAATCAGGGCTTTAGCAAACTCCTCTGGTTGAACTGCCAGTGGTTCATCGTCCCGGTCACAGTCCGTTATATTGGCTTTTTGTCCTCTCACTTTGGTGGGAAAACCGCTGCGGGAAAGCACATAGTAGAGGTTTCTTCACCGGAGGCTTTTTATGAGCATTTCGCCACGTGCAAGGGTGACCATTCACAACCGAAGATACTCGCCTCCGACCATATTGAGGCTTTCGGAGGCTGGTGATTCTTGGTGAGTCTAAAATGGCTGCCCAATGTTTCTCACGCTTTTCATAAATCTGTGATACCTTACCATGTGGTCTATTTTGTACACATAAGAATTTCAGACTGTGGAGACGATCACATCATATGGATGGCTATCACATCCATCTGGAGATCGTGTAGTCAACCCACCACCACCACCAACCCAGTTCGTCACTTTGTATCGCATGGTAGTACTCCGATTGTTCGTTTCTCCCCTTGAGAATAATAGTTATTTATTTGCCTATTCAACACAAAACAATCAAAGGATTAATAATTGTAATCATCATTGGTTTATTGTTCCTCTATGTGTTGTCCCTGTTTTCATCCCTTTTGTCCAGGACAATACAGATGACAAAAATTGGGGTTGCGCGTACCGGTCACTTCAAACACTGATCTCATGGCTCATGTGGCAAGGAGAAGTGCCAGTTCAACGTCTGCCCTCAATCACAGATATCCAAGCCTCGCTTGCACGTACTGGTGATAAACCAAAGAACTTTGTCGGTTCGCGTCAATGGATCGGGTCATTCGAGGTAACCGGAATAGGAATTGACATTTTTGAATGAAAAATTGAACTACGTGATTGATTGTGTTTGGGAATAGTTTTGAAATAGCATATATAATAACCATTCGGTTATTTTCATGGCATTAGTATGTATACTAGTTGCCCTAAGAAACGTCCCGCCCCAAATAAACTATGGTCCCACGGTTCCATCCTATCAGTTCCGACTAGTCCAAGCTAGCCAAACCTAGATTTACTTCTACGTGATAAAATCGGCTTTTGTTTGAGCAGAAGCCAGAGCATTAATTAAGAGTGGAAATGTTTACTCCGCGGTTCACTCCCCCCTCCCCCGCCGCACGTTTATTTGTCGTTTTGATTCCACTTGATGCTCACAAAGGTCGCTAATGTCTGGTGTACGATCGGGTTGTGACAATCAACCATTTATTGAAAATTAATTTACTGGTTCAAAAGTACAGCTGATTTTCGACGACAGTGGAAAACCACGCAGAGATGATTCTATCGGTTTTACACGCCGTTTTCAGAGCTCTCAAATCCAATCGGTCCCGATAAGCAACGGTTACCGCTAACCTTTCTCCAGTTGCGTTGAAAACTTTCCGAAGGAGGAATGAAATAGTGTACCACAAGAGACGGTTGATAATCAACATAGCTCAACGGGTAAATGATATTATATGATCCAGGTTAGAGGAAGGTTGGCGATCGTTTAAGGTGTTATTCAAAACGAGCAAGTGAGTTGCTATTTTGTTTCACTTAAGTAGTGCGACGGTCACGGAGCATCACAATACGTTCGCTTTCCATTCCATCCAACTGGATTTCGGCGAACGTAATGTCTTTTTCCAGAGGGGACCTCCCGCCACGGTTGTTCACATCATCGAAGGTTTATTCTTATTTCCCTTGCTTTGAATGCAATCGCAGACTCAGTTTAATAAGGGAATGTTCCTTCGGTAAAGAGCAGGATGAATCCGGCTCCGTACGGGGCTGTGTTCACAACGTGTACACTACGTCATATTCTCGTGTAAATGCAAATGCTCAGTGAACCAACTTTAGTCATCTTTTTAACCACACACGCTGCGTTTGACTCATTTGACAGAGCGGCTCTCTGGACTTATATGTATGAGAAGTACATGAGCCTTCTCAGCACCGTTTACTCAGACATATCAAACTGCGTCAAGGCCTACAACTTCATCTCCCCTTCATTCACCATCACGGTCAGAGTTCGAAAGGGTTGCACTGCTTCACCCTTCCTGTTTAATTTCGCAATGAACAAAATCCTAAGCAGCTCTCTTGAAAACTGCAGAGCCACCGGCATGGAGCTTCTCTCAGGTGATCGACCTACCGATTTAGAATACGCAGATGGCATCCTATCAGCTGTGACTACTCTCAAGATGTTCAAAACGTCCTGCGTAAGTTAGTGTTGTCCATCACGCAGTTGGGGATGACCTTTTCTCCCTCGAAATACAAGGCCCTTCCACAAGACTAGCCCGTGGGCGACCAGTTGGAAGTTGTCGACCACTGTACTTGTATGGTGAGCTGTTTCGGCTCAGGAGAACCGATAGAGGAAACATCAAGGCATATACACTAGGCGCGGGTGACTTTCGCCAACCTGTCTCAGTTGTAGTGTTGACGTGATCTCAGTCTTCTTGAAAGGCCAAGTCTACAATACCACCATACCTATATTCTATATGCCGGCCCAACGACTACCTTGCGTTATATTTTTGTACGAACCGATACTAACTGAAAGCTGCGGCGAAGTGAAGAACTAGTCACATGTGTTTGAGGAATTAATGTATTAAGTTCAATACTGGCAGTCGAAGGACGTTCTTAGCTCCGAAGTTGGGGTCACAAGGATGGCAATCATCTAATGTTTGAGACGCTAGCTTTTATGGCCCGAAACCGTCATCAATGGTGCACCTGTTATGATACTGATTCGCTTCTTTGCATTCTATCCTTTTCCACCGACCGTTGAGTAATTTGTGATGTGCTTTTGAAGGGAACTGCTTATGTTTCAGTAATTCCCCTAGTTTTGTTCTAGCTATCCGCTCTATCACTTTGCAGTTGACGCCAGTTAAACCTATCGGTTTAAAGTTTTTTGTGTCGGCTGTGTTACATCATCATCAATTGGGTAATTTCGTTGATTTCCGTTTCCCATTGTCTCTGGTGCAATAAAGTTGCCCATGATACACGATCGGAGGTAATTTTTCCTCGGATCCTGGAGTTTGTTGATCAGTTTACCGTTTCTGGAAATTGTCGGATTGTTTTATTACACACCTAAGTGTGATGAACAGCAGACGGGGCAAACGCCATAGTCACGAGGACCTACTGTTCAGTGATAGAAACCGGCAACCTAAGCACCGGAACTTGGAGTGGCGTGGTATTGAACCAGACGACAGCTTTGTGTGTGTGTGTGGAGTAAAAAGTATTTCTTCATCTATGGCATCTGGTGGTTGAATGTAGCGGAGCTCACTTTGTCGCCTAACGTTCACCCTAGGAAATATTCATCTGAGTTATTGCCCCCGAACTGTCGACTGGACTGCCGGCATCGTTTCGTGCCCCCCTCCCTCCCTCTCCGTAGTGTGCAGTTTTCAAACCCATCTAGCAGGTCTCATTGCGCAACCACTGTTGATTCTTTAAAACAGAGACATGATGAAAAATTGATCAATCTCACATTTCAGTATCAGTGAAGTTGCATAAAACTTTGTGATATTTCTCACGCGCTAGACGACGTTTATTTTTGTCTCGATACTCCCTTTATCCGATTCCAAACACTGGCACAAGAAAAACAGCAGTCGATCAGCATTTCTCATCTTATGAATTCAACTTCCTTACGGAAACTCGTTAGTGTGGCAACTTTAATCTCAATTGCACAAAACTCCTTTTGAACAATTTTTAGCAACTCGGCTAGGATCGTTTTTAATTTCCTCTTACTTTCTCCACTGTATCCCCACCTCCTCCCCCGTCCAACTTTGCATCCCAATCAGCTTTCATTTTGTCTCGAAGAAATGTACGGGATCCAATGCCGACTACTACCGGTTACCCAGGGTTCTCAAATGACCAGTACCGCATCTGTCTTGCTCAGTCAGCATTTCGCTTCTGGTGGTGGGCCTGTCATGATCGGTGGTGGTCAACTAGCTCACACAATTATTGGAGTACAACTGTCGGACACATCTGTCCCCGGTGCGAAATCGGCCCCTACGCGTTATCTCATCCTAGACCCGCACTATACCGGTCCGGCTGGCAATCTGAAACAGATCGTGGACAAGGGATGGTGCGGCTGGAAGGAGGAATCGTTCTGGAAGCCGACGGTACATTATAATTTGTGCTTCTTGCCAGTGATCAGACCCGGACGCGTTTGACCTGTGTCACTTTATTCGCGCAGTCAGGGCTTCGTGCACGCGCCCGCTCGAGTTCCACTATTGATTTCAACCAATCCCAAACCCGTTTGCTTATGCGACTGCAGTGCGTGTGTGTCTTTCCGGTTTTGGCGTATTTTAATCGCACTGCGTACATACGCGCATTTTTTCTCTATCTCACTTCCTCTGTCATCAATTCGGGTTCTGTGTTCCCTTCCCTTTACTTCTTCACTTGCTATTCACTACTGGTATTTGGTTGATTCACCTGGTACACATTCACTGCGCACACACGTTTGACACTGTTCACTGGGAGAAATAAATCACCTTTTTTGCGGATTACAGCAATCCCGATGCAAACGCGGGACGATTTTCTTTCTTGTATTTTGTTTCATTTGGTTCCCCGTAACTTAGTCCTGTTTGTGAGAGTATTTTTCACATTATACATTCTTAAACATTTTTCTAGATAAATTTGACAGAGAGAGCGCGCGCAACAAAATTAGATTGCACGATTTATGCCTAGTTAGAATGCGCTGCATCTCAACTGGTGCACAACGACAGAAAACAACAGTTTATGTTGTTGAACAGTAGTACATAAGTTACACAAAAATACGACAGGGCCAAATGATCACAATTTTCAACACTACCAAAGCAGTGATAGTGTGACTGACTGACTTTTTGCACACGCACAGGCCATGTTTCCATCTTCTTAATGCAACCGACTCCGTGACCCTAGGCAACCGAGAGTTGGTGTTAGAATAAATGATCCTAAATCGGTTTGTCGGGTCCGGATAATATGGAGCAATAGATGACGCAGGCTGTTTGTGTCGTCGGAGGTCTTGGGTAAAGGCGGTGGCTGGTAATGGTGTGATGGGATTGAGTGTGTTAGTGGTGGTCGATGCATGCGTGTTGGTTTGAGGGGTCAAACTGGAGAATGACCTTTGAGCGGAACAGATAGGCAGTTGCATACACGGATCCAGGTTCATCCCATGTGGGGTTAGAGGCCGAATCACTAGATAACATGACCAAAGGTCATTTTGTTTCAGTTAATTTGAAGAGTGACCAAGACAGAGGAAGTGGATGAATTGATTCCACTGGGGCACAGTCGAGTGGATGATGAAATTATGTAATGATGACAATTAGCTTGAGTCAGCGTTGAACTCATGTTTTGGAGATGATGATTACCTCGGCAGTTTGTTTCATTTGTGCTTCTTCTTAAAAATACAAAATACAATTTTCGGGAAGGGGAAAGCGGTCAGTCAAAGGGCTGTCATACGATACATATTGGGAGCAGTCAGGCGGTGGTGGTGGAATTGTAACACACCTCCATCCTGTGCTGGTGTTAAGGCTTAATTGCTCGTGACACTTATACACGTATGTAACCACTTGGACACTTGACACCGATCGATTTCACATACACATTCGGTGAAAAATCACCCCACCCCTTCATTGTGTTGATAAGCATACTCTTATTTCATGTTCCTTATTGGTATGATTTATGAAAAACAGAAAACGAACTTGTTGTTCGCCACACTTGTTCCGAAGGACTTCTGTGACGGGGGGGGGTATCTGATTACTACAAACTGAGAGATACATGTTAGAGACATTTATCAATGGTACCTTCTTAGAAGAAAAAAATAGGAGCAGAGTATCCAACGGCGAAATAAGCAAGCGGTGTTGTTTGGTGATACATCTGTTCCCCTAACGCTGGCGATTGCAGTGGTTTGGACATGCATGACGGAGCTCGAATACAGTATTGTCTCGATCAATACTATGCCCCGCACCTTGTCCCGAATGGCGCTGTCGCCTTGGTTGTCAGCAAAAGCGTGGATTGATGTTGTCCACAAAGACTGGAAACAAATAGACCTTCGGTTCTCACCATCGTAAACGAACCCGGATGACAGTCTGCACCGATCGCGTATACAACCGCCGAGCATGGACATCGGTGATGCTCTGCAATGCTCTGTGATCCGACTTATCCCTTCTTCGGAGAAAGTCAAGTAAAATTAAGTGAAAAGTAGCAGTTATAAACAAGTCCGAGTGTGGTAGATGATTGCTAGGCATGTGCAATATGTATTAATGTATGACTAAGTCGTGACAAAGAAGCGTCTGAACATCCGCAGAGCATTTCAATAAAAATGATCAAAGGGTTACGATTCAAGATCTGAAAGACTGCAAATACCTGGACTGCTCATCTCATTGCCGCCGAATTCGAGGAGCTATAATCCCGCATATTGCATCAACCCAACCACCATCCGTCAAACGCGCATAAATGAAATAAAAAGATTAAATCGTAAACTAATGAACTCGTCATGTCCTGAAAACCCTGAGAAATGTGTTTGCTTCGAGACTTGTAAACGTTTGACTCACAGAAATGTTCAAGAAAAACATGTTTACAATGGATGTTCAATTTCTTTTCACAAATGGTATATGAAACCATCAGGATTATTTGTCAGACAATTGAAGAAAAGAAATTGCAGGTCGGGTTACCTAGCAGTGAAATATCACAAATCCTACCCTTGTGCGCGTGAAACGTTATATTTTTATTCCTTGGGCAATGATATCGACAGATAGATGAGGTCGCCATGGGTAGTGCGCTGGCACCGATTCTTGCGGACATTTTTTCTTGGCCACCTAGAAGAAAGGCTTGAAGAGTGTACTTCAAAGCTAATTCTATACTGTCGCTTGATTGATGACAATCCGTTATAAGCAAGGAAGACAGAGAACAAATATTCCATTGATTCAACGCAGTGCACCCCAACATCCAGCTAACTGGTCACGGCGAACGGGAGGACTGCTTCGAGTTTTGAGAAATAAACATTATTTGCCAACCGATCGATTAAAAGATCTGTTTTCCGAATCAACGCGTGCTCTGGTCAATATTTGCATTTCACGAGCTTCACCCCTATGTAACTTAAAATTGATCTGGTTCACGTACACTATTTCATCGAGCGCGTGAACTATGTACTTAATGCTAAATGCTACCGCATTGGTATTTCCAACACGACCTTCAAGTCTGCTGATTAAACAAACTTTCCAATGAAAAAGTGCAGCGCAGAAGTAGTATAAAATGCATCTTGTGTTTGTTCAGTAAGCCCTCTCCTCCCATGATTGTTGGATGGTCTCTCCATGAACTGTGCCGAACAGATGACTAGTTGATCAACGCTCGCATATTTTCGAAGGATATCGCTAAGGTGTTTGGGAACCGTATGTATTCTCATCGCCCCTTCCTTCCTTCTTCTATCCACACCCGCCCCTGGAGAGGCCACTCCAGCAAATAAACACGGTGAGGGGCAGTTTACCGGTAGAAAACCCCTCGCTAGATTGACGTAGGAGCGGGGTACCTGGGGTTTCCTCTCCACGGTGGGAGAAGTCTTCGCACTTCATTGAACCGTTACCACCCGCCCAAGCTGGGCAGACCCCAGCCAATAAGATGCTGTCCCGTCCATGTTCCGCTTGTCTCATTGGGTGCATGAGGCTAAGGGCCGATCCCAAAAGTAGAATAACAATCAACGCACCAGCGAACAACAAACTTAACCGGAATTTAAAGGCATCACACGACAGGTCTCCAGAAGCTTCCACACGGGTGCTTCGTTGGATTTACGCCCCACTCACTGCCTTGTGGGTCAGACGTTTGAGACGAAGGCTCCGGTTAGGGTTCCCAAAGAAAATCTCCTTCATCGGTGTGGGCTACCGCGAAGTATGCCGTGCCCGAAAGTCTTAGGCATCCATTTGGAAAACGATCCTTCCCTTCTGACTAGTTCTTCTTATCAACCTCGATTAATCCCAGATGCCTCCTGTTTACGACACTCATCGAATATCACTCAGCGTTTTACCATCAAGCTCTGAGATTCAGAAGCTATAG
>UZAN01056286.1:2903-13468 GCA_900618425.1 Echinostoma caproni | reverse complement strand
GTCGATCGCTGCGGCATAGTATTCCTTCAGGTTGGACACTGAAACTGTAACGCGCCGCTCCAGGGTGGGCGCCATCGTGTATGCCTGGATCACCACACGTTTGTGCACCCACTATTGAATCTTTCAAGCGGAGACTCGACGAAACCTTGGCACACCTCACATTCGTACACTAAAGGCAAGCGGAAATTCACTGTAGCCTACATTCTCTATCTCCTACCCGGATCTCTATGCGACTCCTTTTTTGATGTGTGACGAATCGTCTATGTAAACATCCTAATGAACAAGATTGGCACCAGGTTGTAAGCTATTCCCATAATAAAACTTTGACTTTGACTTTCTACTAGTTCAATTTAGATCCTGAGATGATATAGAAATCGTAGACGTGCGTGACATTTTCTACTGGGTTGTCTGTTGAGAAATGCATACAAATAATGATACTGATGACACCAAATCTACCCGAGAGGGGGTGGGAGTGGATCGCATTTGTGTAACACAAGTGAGTTGCGAGTAAAAGGAAAATGCTGTATTCCGCCTACATACCTGTTAGAAAGTCCGCACAACGAGGTTGGATGACTGGGTTAACCGAATTGTAATCATAACGACTGGGAACTGTGTATTGTTTTCACAGGCTTATCTCTATAGAAACAGATTACTCTTGAATGCCCCGGTTTGTGTCTAAGATAAAGTTAATATGTCTTGGAGTGGCGATCTCTAATGCAACAATTGCTCAAATAACCTTTTATCCTTTTATTCATTAAACTTATGCAAAATTCAACATAAGGAAGCAGGATGCGTCAATTCCACGGCTGCTGGGGGCATTTTTCCCGTAGTGCAATAGTGATAACGATAGTATCTGAATGCGTGATCCCCGTGTTGATAAAATCAAAACCAATCTACCTTTTTCATTTCAAGATGTCCGTATATAAATTTGAGGTGTCACAATATGAATTTAAGATATCCAAGTATCAATTTAAGATGTCATGTTGCTATGTGGATAGTACCTTGCACGGTACAGAATGAAAATGTTCGATGGGACCCCTGTTTACCCAGATCCATGTGCATCCTACTTGCATACTGATCTATGGCCCCCAAAAAATATTGTCCCCCGCTCAACAAAAATATGCACCGACAATGATCTTGCCTGCTTGTTTGCACACACACACACATACACACACACACACACACACTGATTGGATAATACAACTCACAATTCAGTCAGAGCTATGTCACCATGTGCAAACCGACGAAGGATTGGTTGAATACGAAACAAAAGGAGCGTTTGGTGGGGTCTCACACACGATGATCACATTTCTTATTTGACCCAGCAAACAAGCAATTGACGGAACAGTGCTCACCACAAACGTTCATGGTCTCATGAATGAACTGTTCTTGGTAAAAAGAGGTGGTAGCGGACGACGTTATATGGGAGTTGAATGTTTGCAATCGTTGGTGCACATTTTTGTTGAGCATGGGATGATATTTTCGGGGGCCATAGATCAGTATGCAGGTAAGACGCGCATGGATCCGGGTAAACAGGGATCCCACCGAACGTTTTCACTCTGTACTGTGTAAGGTACTATCCACATAGCAACATGACTTCTTAAATTGAAACTCGGGCATCGTAAATTGATACCCGAAAATCTTAAATTGAATTTCAGACATCTTAAACTAAGAAGGTATAGATTATTAATACTGTTTTGTGGCTGAAATAACGAGCTTCCAGGGGCGCATTGTATTAAGTAGCTTGGCCAATGGAAACAGAATTTCTTGTCCCCTAGTTCTAATCGACTGGGACGATTGCAGTAAAATAAATCAAATCCGGTCATTTCCCCGTGCGTTCATCTAGATTTTTCAGCTTTTCTAACTTGTTCCATTTGTTTTCAAGGACAATATAAATTAAATATCACTCGGAATAATACGCAGGAGAGAAGGTGCGAGTGCCACAACTAATTCAAGCATATAACGGGTAAAATATGGCTCAGAGTTCGAGGAAATGCTTCAAAAAAGGCAGGAAATGTTATTGAACGGGCTAACGATCGGGTTCGAATCTGGGACTATTTAAGCAGCAACAATGACTTTGACTACCCAATTCTAGAAGTCGAAATTTCGTCTCAGATTTCTCCAGGTCTGCTTCGGTGCGAACCCTGCTGAAGCTTTTCTCTATCGGATTCTGTTGAAAGCCAGTTATATTTAGTATTTCTCATGGAAAACCAAACTCTATTCAACTGAATAGGAAAATGTAACTCATATGCAGAACCTTCAACAGTTTATTTGCATGTAGCCTTGTCCGTCACGAGTACACCGTACAACACCTTGTTTCTTGTATCTCATGACCGTAAAACAGTCTATCGAGGGATTATATCTGTTCCCGTCCAATGCGCATTAACATTAATTGCTCTCCTTTATGCAGTCATTATAAACAGAATCATGCACGCCGTTGTAACCTATCTATCTAGACTTCACAAAAGCTCACATTTCTGTATATTTTATTTGAACACAGTGTTATGCTAAACCAGTTTCTACTGCTGCTACCATAACTACTTAAAAATAAAACAGGGTGGGCAACACATTGCCCATAGGGTATCGACGATTAACTGTTTCAAGATACCGTACACGAATCCGTTTTACGTTCAGGGTGAGTGACTAAAATAAATTGTAATGGGGATTTATGGTCATATGTTTCCCCAACGGACACTAATCAGATTTCTGGAAAAGCTTCAATCGGTGGAATCACGATGTCATTGTAATTCAATCATAAAAATTGCTACTTTCACGATTTCTCTGTCCCTACAAACGAAAAAATATCCCTTCGAATGCATTTCACCATGAAGCAGCTGACGTATTTCTGAATTTGCTCTCGACTGACTGAGTTCTAATCTCTCGGTATCGATCAGAGCAAAACTTTGCATTCACAAAGTGAATGAGCGCTACACTTTGTTTTCTGTTCGCTGATTTGAAAAAAAAATCAATCAATACTGAATGCATGATTGAAATCCCTTTAAGGATTTGTGTTTTTGTTCCATTTTGTCGTATCTTGTCGAGAGATGCGCGCAAACACGATTTGCTTAGTCAGGTGAGAGAATGGAGAATAGAACAACGAAAAACCAACCATGGATTAGAATTCCGCCACCGGGAGAAACAGTGTTGTTGCTTTTATATTGCGTCGTTTTTGTTTGTATAGACGAATGCTATTCTTCCTCCCCCTGATTACGGAATCGAGTTTCTGCGTCGGGAAAACCCTTTCTCACCTATTGTCGATCGCATTCCTAATAGTCCTCGTGCGCTATGTGCGAGACTTGAGGGCTGATCTGGATTTCGGACAACGTGGACAATTTGAAATGGGCACAAATTTAGCCCGCCTGAAAAGAAACTTCTGTGATCCGGGGTCCGTGGGGTAAACGGTGCAGGTAAAGTGAACAGACTTGTTTTGTCCGTTACAATTATTCGATCATCAAGAAACGGAATCAAGGTGAGTTGCACATCTTCATTCGCCTTGACGATGAAAGCTTTAAATGTGCTCTAGGGAAATTTAATATTTGAGAACGGTTTCTAATTTTAAGCGCTTCTATGATCGAGCTATTGAGTGTACATGAGCATCTCCATTGTAAAACTACTTTGTCAGTACCGATGCTTTAACAAAACATTATATTGAAATTTTATATTATATGTATGAGAAAGATTTGTTGTTAACGTTTGCCATGATTGAAGATTTACGTTATCCAATTAATGGAGGAGAAAATTTCAAGATTGTTCTATTTGAAACCTGAAAAAGATACGGAGAGAAATTTCCTTTCCTGATTATGAATGCCCTGTTCCTGAACCTCCTCCATCACTGGTCGAACCCCTCGGTTGATACGAATAATAAAATATTAAGTCAATCTAGCCCAAATGGAAGACATCATACTCATTTTCTGGTAAAGATAACTATATAAGGGGATTGTCATACATCACTACAAATGAGATGTTATGTAACCAACGCCTGTATGTTTGCCCGGACATGCATTGACTTCTCAATTGTTCCGTATTGCGAGAACTGATCTTGCTGGAGTGAGAAAGTATTCCCCAAGTTGACTATTTCTTTTCCTCGCTTCTGTTCCCATATTTTTCGTTCACCCATGGCTAGTTTGGCGCCGCATCTGTAACGATCTGTAAACCCCTGAAGGAAACGAGGCATCACAGCAAAAGCGACGTTAATCCCCGGCAATGAAAACATTTTAATTTATTGTCTTCTGTCAGGTCTGCTAATAGAAGGCTGATCAACCGTTCAAGTTGGGTACATTCACATTATCCTTATCGTGGGAATCGTCGTCTTTGCTGGCGAGAAAAGGTTGAATCGCGATTACACGATTTCATTGCTCAATTTCTCCTTTTCAGACAGTCTTAAAAGAGTTATTCCGCGAGAGAGCCACACGCGTGCCCATTTTAGAATCCTTGTGATTTAATGGTAGCTTATGTCTACAGAATGTGATCACGTCACTCTAAACACCAACACGGATGGGAACCATCTGATACCAACTGAAGCAGAGAAAGAATGTACCGGTACTCCAGAAGTCCATTGATGGAGAACATTCTAGTGGAACAAGGGTGTTGTCAGGTGCTACTCACATTTGTGAGTAGTGCACAAGAGGATGAGATAGAGGTTTCTTTCGACGGTCAAAAATGAACAAAACCTGTTATAGCAAGTCGCGGCGTCCAGTATGGTAACTAAAAGAATGCGCATCTATTGTTGAGCCGTTCCATTCGCTATCCTGTGTGTGTTAGAAAGATAATTCTGAAGACTAGTTCCAAATGAGACATTTTGTTGTATGTATGCCGATTCACCGATACATTGACCGTTATTCATGATAAATAACTATCCTCCTCCCTGCACTGTGTTGAGGATTTATAACAGAGTGATTTTTTTGTCTCGCTTTGGATTCGGATCTATCTGTTAGTTATCCCAGTTGATGAGGGCTGATGATCAATTCGGATATCACAATGGATCGTCATATCGGGAACGAGTTTGTCCGAAATGATTACTTGCATACCCACAGGGCCCACTGTATGAAGTGTGCCAGTTTTTGATCTAGTGTAAATGATTGTACAGATTGAGCGTGAGACACAACGGTGCTTGGTTGTCCAGTTGTTCTAGTTGGCAATAAAAAAACGGTTGAAAAAAGACTGACGGGTGGTTGGGTGGGTGAGTGAGCGGAAAATAGCCCATTCGCACAATTCACAACGTGCATCGAGCAATCCATCCAAATCAACTGGACATTAACGAGGACAGTAATGACCGATAAAACGACAGAATATCGCCACCAGTGAACAAAATTCATATAGGAGATAGCGCGGGGTGGTAAACAAGTTTGGTACACAAACAGGATAGTTACGCTTGGAACGACAGACGTTCAAAGTAGTGTGTGTTTATGTGTAAAAAAACCACTGAGATGAAAGGGTACGCAAATGGGGATAAATGACTATAAATAAATTAAGCGCCTGACTCAGTCAGTGTTTTTTGGTTTCGTTTCTCATGTAACGCATTCTTGAAGTAATGTTTCTGGATAAGGAGGGATTTTGCTTTTATCAAACGATGGAAGAAACTTGGAGTTTAGTAAAGTGAAGGAAAAATTTAAAAGAATAAAGGAATAGTCTTTTAATGTATCCGATTGTTTTAATATGCTCGTTGTGACTGACGGAAATGGATGAACTGCATATGTTCAGGATCCATAATCTGCTGTTCGCCTTTGGGATCCGGTGACATAAGCCCAGGAAATCGAAGTAGTGTACTACACAAGGCCCCAATACAGAGTAGATTTATTGAGACAGATATCAATGGACGGTTTGTAACGATCTCCCTGCTCGATGCATTCATTTTAACGCATATTTGTTCACGGGGGGGGGCGGAAGGCACTAAAAATAATCAATCCAACTCGGTTCATTAGTGTTTTACTTTTTCGACCACTTGAACAACTCATCCCAATTTCGGATGCCCCTACCCCTCAAGCATTTCATAAGAATTGAAAATCCTTTTCTTTGGATCAGATTTGTTATACCTCATGGGTCGATTGCATTTGAATAGGGATTCCCTCCCGCCTTCCGGTCGAATAACCTCATAAGATGTGATGCCTGCATAACAGTTCGCAAAGATGGATTATGCTAGATCGTTTAAAGACAAAACGAAAAATGGTTTGGTCATCCGTCCGGTTGCTTGTATTCCACCTGTGATGTCCCGGGTTCAACCCCCATACGAGTCCATGGATTTGCACTGCCGGTGACACCCAGTCACTCATGAGCGGCCTGTACTGTTATGACCTCGCTCGGTTGTAAGAATTTGGTTAGCATACATTTGCCAGGTCCGTCTTTAATGTCCATCAGGAATATACTACCAGCGAACAATTACCACGAACGCGCTGATCACAAACCCCAGTTTCCTCTCACTGTAATTGATAGAAACCAAACTCTA
This sequence comes from Echinostoma caproni, assembly GCA_900618425.1. Lineage (NCBI taxonomy): Eukaryota > Metazoa > Platyhelminthes > Trematoda > Plagiorchiida > Echinostomatidae > Echinostoma > Echinostoma caproni. The sequence continues at coordinate 7,026 of UZAN01056286.1, read as the reverse complement.
GTCGGACTGACGTTTGAAGCATCCGCGTTCGAAAGTGCTTTTCCCGGTTCCCTCTCCCCCTCTTCCACACTTAGCACAAACATGTGCACCCCCCCCCTCCAAAAAAGAATATCAAAAGCACTGGCTAAATCGCTAGTGATTTCTTACTCTGAGGCTTATGTGGTAAAAAGCACACAAGTGGGATTCGATGAAACGGGTCAGTTCAATTTACATCACACTACGTCACTAATTAACATACTACTACTAGTGAGATGTCTCCTGGTACTGGTAAGCCCACCCTACCTTCCCTCAATTTCTTGACAGCTACACAACCCAGGTTGATCAAATTTGGTATGATGCAGAGATAACTCATGACTGTGTAGAGAAATCATACAGGTTTTATTCCGGAAAACGTGTCCCTGGAGGTGAAAATGCTGTCATTAAAGAGCACTCCATAACTCGGACCGTAAATCCCATGAATCAGTTAGGTGTCATATCTGTTTGGCGATATCCAGTACTATAACATTGAATAGTATTCACGTCGAAATCTGTGGGTGATCAAGATCATGCATCGTGGTTGAGTTCATAGACCCGTCGATCGTCGAAGTAGAATAATGGCACACCGTTCAAGATTGACTGAACTAGAACAAGGAAAAACGCTGATCCTCAAAGATCGGTGCACCAGTATCGGTAAAATTTCTGGAAAATTTTCTTTGATCATTGCTAATTATTCGCAGCTTTTTGGTCGCTTTAAATCGGCATAACTGGAAGAATAAAAGCAAAATTTGATCAAGACACGAGTCAGCTCTTACGTGCTCCTTCAGATCAGGTACCAAGTTACGGAATGGTTAATATGGAATGGTCGACAGAGTATCAAAATTTCATCTCGGCACACTGAAAAATCGCTCTTTACTTGTCGTGTTTTACTCAATCCTTTCACTTCTGGAATGTTATGTTTTGTGTTCCCATGTGTATGGTGCTCTAAAAGGGATAAATTTGCTCGTGTATCAGGTCTTGACAGCAGCTCTGCTGAAACTATTCCGTTCGTGCCCGTACATTTTCTGACTAGTTGAGTTCTTTTCGACAAGCCGACTTAAATGCAATCACAAATTAGCTGTACGAGTCTCATAAGAGGTAATCCGCAAANTCCGCAAAACGGTTTCGTCCTCGTTGGTTCGTATCAGTAGAGCACTCATATACGGCCTGAAACCACGAATTCATGGAATCGAAACAACGATTATTGCTTGAGGACGGAACTCTGAAGTTATCTAAACACCTATCTGTTTCTGATTACCCGTGAACTTGTAAAACACGAATATACGTACACCTTTATTGGGCTCGCCTAGCTGAGCTCAGCCTCATCAACCAGAGGCAAACAGACGAAACACCACAGAACCGATTCATAGTTGATCAAGAGATCTTTTCTACAAGGCGGGGCAACCGGATGAATTCGGGGACATTTCTCATACAGTGTGTGTGCATCTGGAACCAGATGCAAAAAAGGTCACTGAACTCAAACACCCAGTTTCCGGAAGGTGCATCGCCCACGCGTGTGCGCAATCGTACAAGCGCATGTCAAATTGTCTTCCAGTCTGTCCGGAAGGTGACACTAACACAATTCAAAGTGCACGGCTGAGCTTAGTTTTATCTGGTCCGAACCGAATTTTCGGGACAAAGCGAGTAAACTATTTCCCCTTGATTTGCTCGCTCAATCATCAGTGACAAACCACTAAATTAGCATCAGCTGAGTTTATTTCCAATCGACGATTCGATTGGAAATAAACTCAGCTGATGCTGAGGCAATAATTGTTTTATTAAAACATTTTGAACCTTCCGTTCGTAAGTTGAATTGGACGAATCCATCAAAGCTATATGACCTTCAGAATCAAACAAGAGAGAGGCAGTACTTTTAGCAGAGCAAAATACGTCAACACAGGGATCGCACAGAAACGACGTCATACACAGCTCTACCCGCGGATTGTTCGAAACAGTTGTCACGTCAACATAGATTAGGCATTTCCCTTCGGGGAACGATCGCTTATTTGAACCTTTGTATGTTATGCCTAAGGGATGCATTTATCTCTAACACACACACTCACGCACAGACACACACACACACAAATACACTTTCTCTCTTAATCCAGACAGCTCAGCTCGCCTCTGGGAGTGAGGTTTGACCGTCCACGACTGTCGATATTCAAATAAGGAGAAAGCCTGTAAAGTGAGACGTCAAGTACACGTGAATCGGCAAGTTATCACATTTGGTTTGTTTCGTGTGCCGCAGCTTTTCGTGGCTCATTTCTGTGAGCAGGAAAATAAGTGCTGTTTATTCGACTCCCAGTTTTGATTCAACATAATATGGGTGAAACTAGGCATTAGCCATTCACATTTGCACAACTACTCCCACGGAGGATGAGACTATGCGGCGTTTGGGGAGAGTGGTTGCTTGATGTTTAACTAGGATGCGGCATAGAAATTGGTCCAATGTTGCACATACACACACATGGACAACCGACACAATATGAAATTTCGGGGTATCATACGTGCCAACGAACACACAAACGCACAATTTGTAAAATCTGTTGGCTCGTGCATTCGCCAAAATCACGAGATTGGCTGATCCGATGATCAAACAACGACCATGTGTCATATACATATCGCATGCAATCCAATCCCGGAAACTCATCGCTGTCTTGTATTCGTTGTTCTCGAACCTCGTTCAAACCTTCAATATGATGGTTATCGCGCATCTTTACTATTTCACTTTTGTCACCGTGTTACTGGTTAGCTCCGACCGTGAAACGCAGCTACGTGTCGGACATTGTCATAGCACCCGGAAGTGTGATCTCCACACACAGACACACACACACACATGTGTGTGTGTGCAAAAATCTCGTGCACCACCACCACCGACAGCATCAGAATGACTTGAATAGATTCTCGGCCGGAAGCAGTACCATCACCTGACTGAATGCATCTTTGTCGTGTGGCCTGGGTCGTACTTTGCAACCGGTCTTTGATTCACGCCGGTCATCCAGTTCCGTCGGCGTTTGTGGGCCAGATCAGAGGTTGGCCATATGTTCAAAGAAGTACGGCGATTCAGTTAGTCTCATGCATTCAGTCGTTCTCGGTCTGACTGATGTCCATATGATATGCTCTCTCTCGCTTTGTCCCGTGTATCGATGTGAATGAAATGGGACAGTGACCCTAGTGTGTACTAACATACCAACCAAAACCTCATCCAACACATATGGAATCCTCCAAAAGTGCACCTAAATTCTGTGAGCTTCTAATGCTTGCAAAACACTTTTCAACTCAGTGGTGTTTTGTTTCGCTTCGCCTTAAACTGCCTGTCAAGCAACTTTGTCAGTTTCATTTTTGAGACCGGCCCTTTTCAGATATCGGTTTGGACGGCTGCGTAAACGGTGTTAATCAGTGCAATTATTTAACATTCATTTTATAAGTTAAATGTTACAAACTTGAACAAACTGGATACACAGGATAATAGGTGATGATTTTACGGTATCTGGAAGCATGCAGTCGGTTTCGTGATCGTTGCCTCTCATTAGGTAGGCAATTTCGATACTCCAACCAATCGGTGGTTTACCTATACTGTTGTGTTCTCACTGTCAGCCTACGGATCTGTAACTTTATCACTGTGCTTGCCTTATTCAAAATACGACCTATCGTTTAAAATTGGGTTTTGATTGTATGACCTGTTTTAACACTATACACTATACTATCTATATTAACTGACACCAACCAATAGATTCACTGTTTCTTACGTATAAGCTTTTATAATCAGGTATCAAAAACAATTTTTGTTAAGTGTGACAAAAGGGATAAAAACGAACAAATAAATTCCCACATTCAGACAAGACAAGACGGGTTGAAATGCAGGAGTTCGTCTTGTACAGCGCAAATGAAGCGTGAACTAAAAAGCATTGCTAATGATCTAAACAGGTCGAAACAGCCGTGTAGTGCTTCCCGGCTTTTCAGTTCACGCTTCATTTGCTCGATACACGACGAATTCCCTCTGCGAAATGGAATCAGATCCTCCATTACCCTCATGTAACATCCGGGATTTATTCGAAAAGTGTCGCATCACAATCCTATTTATCAGAACCCGGGGGGGGGGGGGGGG
>UZAN01056284.1:0-11148 GCA_900618425.1 Echinostoma caproni | reverse complement strand
ACCCTTTCCAATTAGCTTACAAACATTCGCTTTCCACTCTTGTTGCTGTTGCTTACGTTGTTTATTCCTTTACCTCCTTATTGGATAAGGGGCCTGGCATAATCCGTTTAACTTTTCTTGATGATGCAAATGCTTTCGGATCATTTGACCGTGGTATTCTCATTCAATGTCTTTCGGACTGTGGTCTGGCACCTATTTTACTGAATGTACTAATTAATTACTTTACTCATCGGACGCAATGCACTTTTTGTAACGGTAAATCGTCCTCCCTTCTAGAAGTTAACTCTGGAGTTTTTCAGGGTGCAATTTTGTCTACATTTGTTTTTTCACTGTATATTAAGGACCTTCCCATCCTTCCCAACTTTATCATCCCCAAGTATGCTGATGACGTGGTGGTCGGCTGTCCCTAAACTGTTCCCGATTGTATCTCTCAACTTCAAGTTTGTCTCAATAACATTTTTAGTTGGTCTACTCCCCGATCTTTGATGCTAAATGTAGATAAATGTGTGGATGTTTCTTTCAGCCTTAAAACAGGCATGCCTTATCAAACCGTTTTGAATAATCAGCCTGAACTTTCTGTTAATGGTAATACCATCCCCAAAGTTAACTCTGTGAAATATCTTGGAGTTACTTTGGCACACAATCTTTCTTGGTCCTAACATGTTGAACACATTTGTATTCGGGTTCGTAGGCTATCATTTTACGCCTTTAGGCTTTAAAAGCTCAGCGTTCCCTCAAATGTCATTCTTAAATTTGTGACTGCTTTCTTTCTTTCACATTGGTTGTACTGTTCCCTCGTATATTTTCCTGGTCTGAAGTAGAAGGTTTTATTCTCTTTTCCAGATCTCTTAAACTTCTTTCTCGTTGCAGCGGCATTTCAAAGACCGTTTTGATTGGCTTTATTGTGAGCAAGCATTTTGACTCATGCGATCGATTTATCAGTCACATCCTGTCTAACGAAGAACACTGCCTGCATTCCCATCTCAATAAATCGGTCTCTCATCCGAGTACCCGTTCCCAATTTCGGATTCTTTGAGCACGCTCCGCCACACACAAAAAAGCATGATCCTTTATTTTGCTCGTATCTTGGTCAACCGAGCAAATATTATTGATGACTTGAACGATCATCTCTCACACTAGGATTTTACGTAAACCCGTCTGTTTGTCATTTAGAAAATGTATATTTCTTCTTTTTTCAATACTTAACTTTTTTTCCCTACTGTAACATGTCGAAAATGCTGAAAATTCATCCTATCGGGTGCATAAAGCTTTACTTGACTTGACTTGACTTGTTCATAAGACGGGTTTACTTTTACGACCTATCCTATCAATGGTCAACTCCCCATATTACGGCATCACGAAATGGCTCGATAAAATTCTAGAGCTAATCCGACGCCAAATAGCTTAGCATAGCCTAGGGGACACTTTCGGATCCATGAACACGATTAGAGAACAGAATATAAATGAAGATCAGATGTTTTCCATGAACGTGGTGTCGTTATATACGAACCTTACACTCATGGAAACGGTTGATTTTATCTGTAACTTCATCGAAAAGAACGGAATTGAAAGAAACGTTCCGGTAGGCGAACTAAAAAGAACTGCTCCTAAAGTGCATTTCTGAAGCTCAGATTCAGTTCAGTTCAGTTCAGTTCAGTTCAACAGCGTTTTGTCACCTCTGATCAGCGTAAAATTGTGATAACAGAAAGCATAACATGCAGGTATTTATATATTCCAAACCCCGAATGTGAACAAGATCAGAGCAAGTGGAAATTAGTGCATTTCCAGGCAATTTCTGGTCCAAACAAAATGGGCGAATGCACTGACCAAAAATATCATTTTAACTAAGTACCCAAGTGAATGAATGATAATGGAGATGATGATAATGAAGATGATGATGATGAGGAGGAGGAGGTGGATGATGTTTTCCGCTCATTTGCAGTCTACTCAGTTATGCACGATAATCACAACTCCTGTCGAATTGGTTTCTGACACACACACACACACACACACACACACACACACACGTACACACACAAATCTCAGGGAAAAACAAAAACGAACGCCCATTCCAGGTCAGTGGCAATATCACGTCTACCTGGACTCCCCGGACAGGCCAAGGGACACTTCGAAAATAAGACCGCGCTGGGGTCGGTTTGCCGCAGAGATTAGGGAAAACAATTCCAACTTTATCCTGGGAAACGATTTACTTTTATTGTTGTTGTTGTTGTTCGTGCAGTTGACGCGCTGTTAGCAACTGGTTCTAGTGTACTCCATGGTACAACTCTTCCTTTTCCATTCTTTTTTTTGTTTGTTTGTGCCAATCCTGATTTAAGGAGATTACCCTTTTTTCACCGATCCTTTACCGGTAATCCCTTTTTTCATGTTGCAGTATAATACTCCAACACTTATGACATGTTCAGCGGAGGATCAAACCGCCCCCCCCCTGGCTCGAGTTTGATGATGTTACATCCACACCCCACCCCACCCCGTCCGCCCCCACCCATGTTAATAACTGTAATTCTTGTAATAGATCTGTTATTGCTTCTCAAAGATAAGTTTTCCTGTTTAAAAATCCCGTCCAAAGATCCACATATTGAATCACGATGTAATCATATTGTGATTACATCTTGTCCCAGTGAAATCGAACCTTCTCGATGATTACTCCTGGCAGCTTTGATATGGGTTTCAGGTACGCATCTAGATCTCTCAGACGTTTATCCTCCTGAAGTAGTTTTCCATGTGCACACGTAATCAATTTTATCTCATTCGACCATGTAAAAGTTGATGAGAAGCTTTTCGGTAACACTCATATGAATTGAACATCATCAGCCATCCGCCAACCTTCTTCACCATGAGCTTCTCTCTGGGAGCCCCATAGAATGCATTAAATTTTGATCGTACTCCAGTTTGCTCACGTTGTCATGCAGTTTGATTGATTTTTAGAAGAAATTGTTCCGACTTTGAAATAAAAAACAATTACAACCATTCATCCACTTTGGTTACCATTGATGATACGAAATGACGTCACAGTTACTGGTTCCTAACCAAATGTGTATACTGAAGCATATAGGATTTGATAGCAGCAAGCCTAGATGTATTCATTGGCATTGAGATTTTGATCACCTGTCTACTTCATATGCCTACTTTCTCGAGTGTTGCATATGTGTCCAATTCAGTCTTCAGGTGCTCAGTAAAACACATCGTGAGAATCGAGACCTAAAACTGTGACCAAGCTGCTATGCGAAAACCGAAGAAAACAGCAAGCTGGCTGGCACGGTGTACTAACGCGCCGCCGACGGTTTTCCAACCACTTCATCTTTGAACAAGAACCCAAGGCGTTGTATGTCCGCTGCATGATACCAATTCGGAAGCAACCCAAAAGAAGCGTAACACTTTTCTGTGAATCCTGGGCGCAAGGATCAGCTTACGACAGTGTGGTTGAAATTCAAGAGTTTAATTTGTTCTGTCTTGGCGAATAGCCAGAAAGGTGGACAAAAGATGGTGGTGTCAATACATGGACGGGATCGGAAGAAAAGATCAGATCAAACCAGTTCAAACTAACGCACACACTCGTCTAACCATGTAGAAATAAGCGCATAATCACCTAAGAATCAGGAAGTAAAATCAAACTGTGCTCGGTTACCTTGCCTTGCCATTCGCTCATCATTCTCTGGTCTGTTCGGAGACTTGCAAATGAGGCAGACCTTCCGCACCTGCATCGGTTCCTTCCGGGCAAAGGAAAAGAGTGGCACACTGTTACTTCAAGTCATCATTGTGTAGTAGACCGTGCTGTCCACCGTTTTGGATATAAAAAACACCGGAGAAACCAAGAAATGGATGAAGCGATTTGAAGAAATCGATCCAACTCAGCCCTTATCTCTCTATCTGTGGTAGCACTCGGTGCTCTGTGGGTGGCAGAAAGTTACAGCAAACGAGATTCTTTGATTTGAACTTATTAATAGCTTTCACTTTGTCGGTAAATTGCAAAGCATTTGTTTTTTTGCGGAAAATCCCACATTCAGACGATTGTTCAGCTAATGTGGTATCCCATCCGGGATATTCCATACCTCTTGTAATTTGAGCTTTATCTATTTGACTTCATCCACGGCACCTGATCCGTGCACTGGTCAAATCTCACCGCTATTTGTGGCAATCCCGGCCTCCTGTTGCGGTGCGCGCGTGAGAGATGGTTGTTAGAAGTGTCTCGGTCACATACATACACATGAACTCCAATGTCTATGACATGTTATGCCAGAAAAAATGCAAGTGAATAACTTCTCTCACTATGAAACTCGTTTGGTCACTAATTACATCACTCCTCGGTTTTGGACGAGCACACTACTAGTGGCCCACTATTTTCTTCAAACTCTTGGAAACTGGCCGACATTAGGTGACGATAAACAGTCGATGAGATACTCAAAGGTCGTGTTTTTGATGCGCAACCGTCTCACGCGCAGTATTTATCCTTTCCACAATTGATCCAAATTATGTGAAGATAAATAACGTCCTAATACTCACTCGATTATTCAACAGCTTCATCTTTTCTGATTGATAGTGGTTTCGGTAATCACGACGATGTATCCCCATCTCGAAAGGTAATCGATAAATCTGTGTTCCTATAATTTCGGTGTACCTTCTGGTATTCGGCTGTCCTTACCTGACACTTATTTTGTTCGAAGCCAGTTCGCATTAGCCACTAGTGAGCGTTATACCTTAGTCCCAATCTAGCACATCGACTTTGTTTACTTCAAAAGTTTCAGTAAGACGTTTTGAAGGATGTGTGTGACAGGGTAACCAATTCTGGTTGCAGTGAATGTGAGGCACCAGAGAAAACTAAGTTTGTAAAGTTTCCACTGTGTGCGAACTACGTGTCATATAATCCTTTGAAGAGAGAGAGAGACACTAATCATATTTTAATGAAAATTAATTTACTGTTGAAAAATATGAGTTCATATATCTGAACAATATAACCTGGTCTCCCCAAAGAAACCTTTTCGCCAGGAAAGTTGAATTGCACACCAAAAAGTTTAGCGTTGTTCTTTAAAGTTTATCACTTAACTGCCGCCTACTGAGTATGACTACGATCTAGTCCACTGACCAATCGGGTTTCGTCCATCGATGGATTTGAGGATAGCAGATGGAATGGTTCAGAATGTAGTGGATACTCTCATCTCGTCAGTAGTGGTTGACCTAGATCATGATGAGTTGAGACCTAACTAAATGGAATAAAAGAACTCTTATTTAATCCACCAACTTTGTTATGAAGTCATTTTCTATTTTGTGCTCCATTGCGTATTGCACTTTTGCCTCCAATGTTCAATGCGTAGGTAGCACATTGACGTCTCTCTTCAAAACAGAAAACAGATTTTCAATCACGTTGAGATACGGGCTATTAGGGGGAAGTTACATGAACTGGACCTTAGAGTCACGCATTATTTCTGAAGTCTAAAAGCAAATAATAAGTGAACCAGACTCCTTAACTAAATAAATTTTCTAACCTCTCATGATACGGAGCGTTATCCTGAAAGACGATAACTTTTTCGGAAGATTTTTGTTCATGACATTCTGGAACCATTTTCGTCATAACTGATACAAATTTCCCACTATTCCTGGTGCCTTTGACTGATGCCCACCGACAAGGCTGATCATGTTTCATGGGTAATTTCGACGGTTGAGAAACTCTTTCATTTGGTGAAATACGTTTTAGGGGGAAATTCTCACAACAAATAATTTTTTTGTGAGCCTTCCAAGGCTCGTCGCACACCATGTATTCGTGGGCGAAATAAAGTGATCGTAACAATGGTACACGTCGAGATTTGAATTCTAGGGTAAAATGAATATGCGTCTGCCTTTGCTGCGCGTTTCCCGTCAGCTGAAACCGGACGCATCTTAGTTTTTTCTCATTCTTCTTTGTACACAAGGGATTATGAATGGTGGGGATGATCTTCCCGTTAGATAGGCGACAACGATGTTGTGCAATGTTTTTCCAGACTAATACGAATTAGGTCGTCCTCCTGTTTGAATGTTCTGGCTGTTCTGGTTGTTGTTTTCCCATGGATTATCTCGTAAATTGTGCTTTTGTTAATGTGAAAGCATTGGACAAGCTTTTACATCGAAAATCCCAGCTTGTATGCTCGTGCCATTCTGTTTCTTTCTTCTTTGCTGATATCACGGAAACTTTTGGTTTCGAGCGCTGCTTGCTTCGTTATAGTGACAACAACAATACGAACATTTAAAGCTGTGCACAAAAATGACCTTGATTTCAAAGTTGACTTTGATTGAAATGGTGTTTCTCGAATTCATATAGTTAGATATCAAGCATAGATTATTATTATTACGACAACTTATTTAATGCATTTTCTACGGGTTGTGATAGAATTTCATTTGGTTATCCAAAAGGGTTGCTATGATGGATTATACATTAGATAAAATATTAATAATAATAAGATAATAATTTAGGATAATTCTTGAGTCATGCCTATTGGAAAGTATTGCATTTTCATACTTGATAAAGTTTGCGGTTTTCATGTTGAGATATCTTTTAATACTGACAACCGGGCACGTTTAATTGACAATCATGTAGTCTAGAAACTATGTAGATCGAAGTGGACAAGATATAAATTATGGTCCATACTAAAGCAATAATATTGATGATAAGTAAAATAAAACTCCATTTGATCATAAAGAAAATACTTTAGTGCAGTCGGCCGGTAGACCGTACATTCCCAGCTGCTTAAAGCAGTCTAATTACCTTCACTCATGGAATTGATTTGGACAGACGTAAACATGGCTTCTAAGGCGGTTCCGTCTCACACACTGTATGCCAGTTCACCTGCAGTTGCGGTGACACATACTTAGGCAAAATAGACCGCAATCTCTCACAACGGATGGCCGAACATATTTCAAAGTGGTTTGTGAAATCAATGATGCAACCGATAATTGCGGATCAAGTGATCACAAGACATCTAGGGTCGTCAGTTGCAAAAGATTCCATTATAACAAGGCAAACAATGGACTCCAATTCGTCTTTCAAACCACTATCACATAATTGCAATGCTAAACCTATTACAATCAGTGAAGCTCTGGTCAGCTGTTTCGACCTGTTTGGGTCTCATGGGCGGTGCGAATCCATCGACTCAACTGGGGATCGAACCCGGGACCTAATGGGCAGAACGCAAGCATGCTACCCACTCGGCCACCGGACAGCTGATTAGACCGTTTATCATTTTCCATGAGGTCTCGGGTTCGATCCCCAGTTGGGTCGACGAATTCCTCAACCAGGTTGAAACAGCTGTTCAGTACTTCCTAGCTTTTCAGTTCTCTCTTCATTTGCCATATACACGACGAATTTTCCCTTTGAAAACAGCGAAGTGCTGTTTATTTGATCGCACCACCCGACCTCATGCGCACCAAATGTTTTGATACAATCAATCCACGTACCGTGGAGACGACCTTCTTTTTCTATATTTATATATATTTATATTTAGCAATCTAAGTATGCATGGACACGTCCGTTCACCACAACTGATCAACATGCGTTTACCTATTTATTTTAAGTTGGTGATTGAGAAGATTAAACCAAATGTGAACATCTCGCGATATTTGTCTTCTTTCTGTCGCAATACTTTTCTATTTGTACGAAATCGGTAGTAACTTAGAAAACCCGTCATTAGGTGGCACTATTCTCAAAGAGAAGTGTTTCTTCAATATGTTAGACTATAAATTTATTTATTCCTATGAACACCCGATTCGATACACGCACAAGAATTGTGAGATGTGCGTTCAAGCAAACAGATTGACAAAACGAGGCCCCGAGCAACAAAGAGTCCGATGCTGTAAAATCAACCAGTGCACATTACGTGTCCGAACGCGTGCACAACTGTGAGACCCGTGTAGACGCACGCAGTTGGATGATCATTAGGCCGTGGTGGAAAATTAGTAATACACGGATGATTATCTCTCGCTATCTCGATCCTTCTCGCTCTCTCTCTCTCACACTCGTTCCGTCCATCAGATTTCGAATCTAACTGATTCGTCTTACCGCACTGTGTTGGCTTTCACCGAAACACAAACAAACAAACAGAAAAAGAAACGAACGAACGGACAGACCACGTGAGTTTCCGCGGTCGAGTAGGAAACGCACACACACACACACACACAGGAAAACTGAACAGTTGCGGCAACAATACGAAAGCTCTTCCTTGCACCTCTCACGCGATATATTAGATCCGTGCTTGCGGATCAAGTCAGATAACCTGGTAATTTGCAGCCGAAAACGAAAACCTAACAACTCGTTTTTAAGCTCTCGCTCCCGCGCAATTCATTTGTGCTCATTTATTACAAAATAGTGATTTGTGAAGCAGAAGCAGAAGAAGAACAGAAAAGACACCACAATGTTCCAATCGCTTGTGCAGTAACACACCCGAAAAACGAAACTGTGCCGGTTGTATATTTAGGGTAAACAATTTCTGTTGCGGGGGCCATGTGTCCACTTTGGCGGAGATTTGTCTTGCATTTTAACAGGAGCCGAATTCGTGGAAAGTGAGGTTAGCTTTAGTGTGAAGTTCATCTACTTATTTGATGGTCTCATGATACATACATACAGATGATGACCTATCCGCGCACATTGCTCATCGCACAGCTGGAAAACTCTGACAATACGGTTGTGGCAAATGTTAGTGGAACTCTTTGAACCGCTTGTTCCGTAAATCTGCGTTAAACAACGCTCGGGAATGCAATGTGGGCCGGCGCAATTGATGCGTGGTCTTCATTTTAAAATCTGCGAGTGATGGGTATTCTTCGTAAAATGTATTAAAAATCATAATACAGAAAAATATGTTCCCTTTTTATTGTTAGAAAACATGTTTCATTCAATTCATTAACAAGCAAATCTGCAATTTGTGCGAAATGTTTGTGATAAGCTGTAGTAGCCGGAACGGGCAGGAATCATGGATTAGAGTCGCAAATGAACCACAAAGTAGCACTGACAATCACTGGCTGAAGTCTTCTGTCTCCTGGGAGGAGGGAAAACGCTACTGAATTAGCAGCTGGTTTATCGAGAAACATCGATGGGCTTAAATATGATTTGAATAGAAATACTATTGGTTAGACGGACCTCAGTCGACCGCCGTTCTTATTAGTCTTGTCACACGGCTTCTTTTCCACGCGTTTAGACATTGGTGGATTGATATTGTTGACCCGTGGTCCGATGCCCAGAAACTTGAACGCACAGTCGCTTGGCCGACAACATCTCGGAGGGTTGATTCATCACAAAACATTTCTGCAGTGAACCGTTGTTTTCAGTTCTAAGTTTGTATCTTGAGATTGTGAAAAACTCAGCGGCCTCGGTTAGATTTGAACCCACGCATGAATGTCACCTACGCTTAGTGCGCGCATGCTCTACCAGTTGAGCTGCGAAGCCACAGGAATAGCACTGATCTTTTCACATTCGAATTTACCCGTCCAACTTACAGAGGCATGTGACATCCACCAGTTAGCATGTAAGCTGACTGCCCCGACAGGTTTTCCCTAGAATTCACCGAAGTCCACCGAATGAGCTTCTAAGACAAGGTTAATTGTTTAAACGACGAGAATGACGGTATTAGGCTTGGATTATCGAGAAACATACAGTCTGTGTTTGACGGAGCACCAGCATCGCGAGAGAAGTTCAATTCATCAATTTGAGATTTAACTGTTAACAGTAGTCTGAATAAAACAGACACAAAACTTTTAAGAAATCTAGGGAATCTTCCATACTGTACATGTTCATAAGACAGTAGATTCAAAACCCAGCTTTCATAAAACATACTTAAGCACCAGATCCAGGTCTAGTATCTGAAAATAGAGGCATGTGACTAACGCAATGGTCTGACTAGAATTACGGGAGTAAATAGATAGTCACCAAAGCTACTTCATTCAGCCACGGATTCACATTTAAGCTTTCGCTTGTCATACACTTAGTGAGCTCATTCCGCATAATGAATTTTGACAATTCAAAGTGACAAACTACCTACCATCGACCGAATTTTTGTACAACTATACACAGTTCTGACTGCTTTCACCTTGTTTAAAGTTCATATTGAACAATTTGAGCATTTCGAAAGAGAACATGTTTTCGAGATTAGCTAAAGCGAAAAAGTTATAATAAACAAAATAAAAACCAATTAGTCACCATTAATTCTCAGTAGAATTATTTAAATTTGTATCTCTAGAAGAGTAATCTCATCGCACTGACAATGAACGAAGTAGGGGTGGGGTGGAACTGAATGAGTTGCAAAGGATAGAACTTTATCAGCGAAATAAATGGAACATCGGATGTGATTCCCCTAAAAAGATTGATTGATTGATTGATCAGAAGCAATCGTGACGGCAAAATGTTTGTCAACCAAACCAGGAATCGAACCTGAGCAATTAGAGACAGATCATTCCTACGCCCGTCCTCCCATCTGGTGTGTTCAGGTGTGCAGCAGGTACGTTTGCGTTTTCCCGAGAAGATCGCCAGTTTAATCCCCAGTTAGGTTGATACAGATCACGCTGTTGACTAAAACCATGAAAACTATATCAGCTGTTTCGTGCATCCTAGTTTTTCAATTCATTCGGTCCCTTTGATCTGCGTGCCGATTGATCTACGAACAGTAACAATCCCTCGAAGTCTTATCTAAAGTGGGCAAAGTTCCCTGATATGCATTGATAGTTGTATTTTCGTTCGACCTACCATAAATTCTCCATAGCTGTTCACTATTCTATACAGAAGAATTCACGAGGAAAGCACAAGTATCTTGTCCATGTTCTGTCATCTGATACCGGATAACACTGAGCAATGGCATCTAACTTTGACTACTTCAGATGCTATTCTGATTGTGATATGCAAAGCCCTAATGATCCTCTCAACAGTTGTGTTTCCTTTGTTAATGGAAGCTTGATCAATAAGGTCTTTTTTCTGACCCTGCCCGTCTTATTGGATTTTGTCGTTGGATTGTGTTGTAGACACCAATCAAATCGTAAACATGATCAAAGAGTTCCCAACCATGCAAAGAGTTAAAATGGGCCAGTCTAGACAGACACATGTGCTTTCTTATTCAAGTCAGAATTTTTGCCATTTCGCTATGTGTGGTGTGCATGTGTGTGTATTGATTTTCGGGAGGA
>UZAN01056283.1:0-13736 GCA_900618425.1 Echinostoma caproni | reverse complement strand
AATTCAGAGTAAGTCAGCATATTGTGAAACCTGATCTACTGAGCTAGTTTTCTAATGCATTTCTTTTCACCTGTCAAAAGAAGTTAATATTTATCCCACCTAACGAGTTGGAAGGAATATGATTGTTGAGCGCACTGTTGTTGGTCTCCTGCATACACCAATATGGACAGAAAAATTTCCTGCTCTGATAAGGGAGGTTTTTGATAACTTTAACTCCCAAAATGCATTCGCGGAAGTCATACTTTTCACATATGAAGGTTGATATATTCGCTCACTTGAGGTTAGTAGTAGAAAATGATTAGACCTAAATAAATATTATTTTTCCACATTTATGCAGTTTCCAGAGGGGTAAATGTCAAAATCTTTCTATTACCGCGCAGCAGCTGGGATCTTAGTTAATTCAAAATCGTTTCTCGTTGTAGGAAACAGGGATACGTTAGCTATCATGTCACTGCTCCCCAGTGGTAAGGGTGTGCGGTGTATTAGAGGAAACTTGTAAATTCTGTTTGGCAGTCAACTTGTTGGATTCCATGCTAAAGCTACTGCTTCCAGTGCTTAAAAACGAAGACGAGCAAATGAAACATGGACGAGATGAAATTACGGTATCTGTATAACGTCTATCAGTCATTTTAATAAATAAATTACAGTTAGCTTTTCTACTGTTACTTTGTTTTCTTACGACTGATGAACCAGCAACCGTCGTCAAAAATGCGAAATTATACATTGTAATGGCATGTGGCTAATGGAAACAGTGACTTAAGTGGGTAATATGACAGATATGTTGCGTCTGATGTGGAACAATATCATATTCAATCCCGTGAATGAGGCTGGAAAAACTAAGGGTTGGGAGGAACAATTGTGATGAAAAGCAGGATGTTGCAGGAGTTTGGTTAATACATGTATAGTCCACAAACAGAAGCAAAAGAAATCAAGGAATATAAAAATATGAATAGATTCACGATTTTTTTCCTTAGAAAAGAGCAATAAAAACATTTCGTCAAAGTAGTTGAACTTCTTTTCTGAGTGGGGTTCGTGCATATCGATGTGTTGTTAGCAAAGTAGAATATCAACCACGCATCTTGTTTAGTTATTTCCAAAACTTTTCGTCTTGGAAATATTATGAGTGGGAATTCAAACATTTGGCGTCAAGATCTTGGTAACCTCACATCTTTGGTGAATAGTTAATGGAATAAATCATTTTGTCACAACGATCTACCGATCATTCATCGAAAATGACAATATGAGTCTGGGAAGTTGAAGTGATCAGCTGCGAAATACCCCATAATACAGGAGTCCTATTGATTGCGGGGCTGCGGGGCTGCGTATTCTCCTTCACCACTCCCACCCCCTACAAAGGATGTCGAGTTCATTGATTGACAAAAGACGCAAACATCCACTTGATTTTTATCAAACCTGTGCATGAATCAAGCGGAAAGAACGTAATATGGGCTTCACTGGAGAGTCTTTCCTGTAACTGAACTCAGATTTGAATTGACCACTGGCATTTACTCAATCTTACGTAATTCTGCCAGCACTTGCTTATCAGTTTCCCACTGTTAACAGATGCACAAACGAGGTCCAATGATGTTGGCTCGAATGCATTCTGAGTGATATTATTTGGCTTTTTATTTTCAAAAACACTTATTAAAATCAGGGCACTTGACGGAGAGTGCATTTTGTATAGCGTAGACATTGGCACAGCATTGATCGAGAGAGACCAGAAGCTGAACGTTAGCGGTAGCCGAACCGATCATTAAACTGGACCATTAGGCCTTGGTTATACTAGTAATGGTCAAAGAGAGCAACCTTACTTCTTATCACCTTACTGATTTTGGCTTGAGATAAGCACCACTCCCGTCCCTGTGCATTCTCCTTAACGAACAAGTGAATGACCTATTGATTAAATGACAAACTCAAATAAAAAACCAATTGACTGTTATCTTTACCTTTAGTTTTGTGGTAAAATAAATATGATGGTACCTGGAAAATATTTTTCATGCCCTCTAATTTAAAAACGTTGCAGTCGAGTTATAAAAACATGTATTTCTTACTTAAATGCAAATGAAGATTCTAAAATGCCATGTTCCTTTTTCTCAAATAATCTGTGGGTACGTGTCTTTTACAGTGATGAACACAACTATTAACTTTTTGATCATTTTGTATCAAATATATAATTATGTTATGAATACACAAGTTCAGACAAATCCGTGCGTTACCCAGACATGTCGTACTGTAGCCTACACCGAGAATCTGCAAACTTGAACAATCTTATAAAACATACTCTCGGTAATCTCTTGTTGATAAAATTCCTGCAACTTACCAGTTTGTCTACGTCCCACCCTTCTTTTGGTTAAAATCAAATGCAGATTCTAACGGGTTTCCAGTTGTTCATTTTGAGACACAATGCAGTGAATGAGTTTTGTGACAAGTTCGGTTGTGAACTAAGTCGTTCAAAAAACCATAACCTTATTGGAAAATCCTATCTCAAACACAACCGCCTTTTGTTCGATGGTACGTTTGCAATATAACTTGCTATTTAGTTTAACAAATAATTCAATGAACATTCAGATAAAATGAAATGACCAAATCAGACCTGTTGAAAAAAAATTAAATGGAGAAGAAAGATGGTCGAAAGAGGAAATTTGAACACGGATTGATGCGCATCTCAACCGTACAGTTTAAATTTTGTGTCGTTATTCGCGCTCCATCTAGCTTGTCAGAAATACTTGGGAATGATTATATACCGAACTCACTGTGCTTTCAAATTGCCAATCGTCAGTTGGGTATTTTCCGTAAACGAAGTCAATCTTTGTGGCTGCATGGAAGCGATGTTCGTGCACTTGGACCGTGATTAGCACATCACAATGTACCGGCCGCTCACATTGAGTATAAGTGCAGTTTATCTAACAAGCTTGGTTGTATGATATTTCAGTCACCGACAACAAGCTAGTAGTTTGCTAAACTGCAGTACATCACAACACATGTAATCAGCTTTGTAATTCAAAGTTACTTGACGAGATATATTAGGACATAGTTGACATATATAAAGCCTCGTTCAATTCCTGCTAGAGCTCCATTTCAGAAATGCNNCTAAGGAGTATTACGCTTCACGAAATTTCTAAGTTCGCCACTGGTTTCCTTGGAGATAACATCACGTCATAAAAAAAATTCTGTTCATCATTTTTTCAGGCTGACGACGAACTGTTTTGATGGGTTCATCGTTAGACAGAATGAGTAGCTAATGATACTAGAGTAAGTTCCAAATAATTACTTGTCCCTATGAAATAGACCGGTATATTCAACCAGCATCAACACACATTAAATCATAATATCAAGTCTATTAAATAATTGTGCAGAAAAAGAAGCAACTCTAACTTTACGTGCAAATGGGTTGCATGCATGATGGGCGGTTAAGACTGCAACAAAAGTTTGAAAATTCACATTCAGCGCCATATAGATAAGTGATTGCTTAGAAACCCAAGTTAATAATCGTGGAGTTAGAGTGCAAGCCTCTCACTGAACACTTTCATTTGTGAACGTTTGTCATTTTACCTTGTTGGTCGATTGCAATTCTACATCTGGTAAAGGTCTATGTGATGGTGATTCGTCATTATTTCGTCAGTTCCAGTTTTCCGGTGAGCTCCTTATTTTTCCACAACCAGGTTGCTCCAAAAGTCGTCTTACGCCCAAAGAAACCTCGAGACATTGGAGATTCGCCATGCTTCGCGCTTTTTCTCCTTAGTCAATCACTTGTACAGGCACACGAAAGAAATTGGAATTTTATAAGAACAGTACCATATATGGAAATTCACAAAATTATGGTTTGTCAAGTGGAAGATGTTCGGTTGATGAATGATTCATCACTAAAGTCATTTGCATCAAAGTGATCGAGCTGGTTGAGTAGTCGGTGACACAGCCAGGGGAATGGTGTGAGTATACTCATCAGTTACGCAATGAAAACCGATCAATTGCAAATGATAGTAGGTTGATGATAGCAACGTTTTCACAATGAGAAGATTAGTTCATCGAGGTGAATTCAGAAGTCAATTAAATAGATATAACATTATATAGAAGACGGAATTGGTTGAGAAATGTCATAAAAAGGCAAAATCACTCCATCACAGGTTACGTTTAAGGCTGCCAAAAATAGACCAAATATATCACGGCCGATTGGCAACTCCCCATTTCGGGTTTAAAGATTCATTCCAATTGAAAGACCTCTTACATGATGCTAACTATTGCGAATGTTTTTGTGCACCCTGTGACATTATTTTGCTATTCACTGACGCATCGATGGATGAGGTTTGCAAATATGCCATTAAAATAGGATTTCAGGCAAATAAGTTGAGAACGCTATAGAAATTGTTTCTTTTTAATGTATAGCTCATATTTAACAACACCATGCACCTAACAGCTAACCGTTTTTATTTATACAGAATAACGGTATAGGTTTCTTCCGAATTCAGAGTACCCAATGGTGGAAAAGAAAACCGTTTTCATCAGTGCACCATTTTAGGGATATGATGTAATATCACTGAGCGGTGGTAGAATGTGTATTGCAACTGACTATTTCTGTCCTGCCGCAAACTTGGTCACGGTTTACAGAACAAATAATTCCATAACTCGGTCAAGCATAAACAAGTCCAACGATTCAGTAACCTTTGGTAACATATATCTTCCTTAATCAGCTTGCGGTCCGATACATGTCGGAAGGGATGCACTCCTGTTGTCGACCAGAGTGGAGGAGCGTGTTTCGTGAAATGGACAGTTGCAGGGAGAGAACTTTCAGCAAGCTCAATGGAATGAAGTTTGTTGGACACAAAATATTTCGATAACAAACTCGAAGATTTCTGTCATCCTCAAATTGCGAAGCCCAAGGACGATTAGGTTCACTGATTTGATTGTCAAGCCTCATATTTGCATTCGAATATCTTTGTGACATAGTACATAGCTCTATACACCTCCCATTCCTATTCTTTATTTTTCTTCTTCACCTAAAAGTAAAATCCTTCTTACTTTCACATATAGTAACTTTTTTGTCCCGTTCATTGACCAGTTCCATTTTCTATAAAATTTTCATATCCATTTTAATTGATTTCTGAATTCACCTCGATGAACTAATCTTCTCATTGTGAAAACGTTGCTATCATCAACCTACTATCATTTGCAATTGATCGGTTTTCATTGCGTAACTGATGAGTATACTCACACCATTCCCCTGGCTGTGTCACCGACTACTCAACCAGCTCGATCACTTTGATGCAAATGACTTTAGTGATGAATCATTCATCAACCGAACATCTTCCACTTGACAAACCATAATTTTGTGAATTTCCATATATGGTACTGTTCTTATAAAATTCCAATTTCTTTATTGTACTTTGATATATGATTTAGAGTACTCGAAATTGACAGCCCATATTGATTCTTCTTGCGCTGTCTTACTGGTTCACTGGACAATAGGGACAATAGGACAATAGGCTGTATCTGATATCCAGAGCATCTTCTAATAGGGGTGATCGATGAAGCTCATTCCTTCATTCTCATGCCACCTGACCCAAATCTAAATCTTGCCTTCGGATAGCGAAAGATAAAATTCCCACCGATGACGAGTTTGAACAATGACTGGACTGCGTTCCTCTATTCCTCTTTGACCGAAACAAACATGTTATCGCAGCAAATACATTCCAAATACCAAGATTAAATTAGGTTCCATGAAATGAAACCTTCATACCCCTATAAAATAATCATGGACAGTATCCGGGACATGCGGAAATACGAATGAGCTTATCCAATAACGTGGAAGGTACGTTCGGGTTGTGTGAATATGCCTTAACCGTAAAACAAAAACCGCGTTTTATGCTGAGGGTGTATATATGTATAAGTAGAGAGAGATTAATGTGGATGGTCCAGCTCACGGAATACAAAGGGACAGTGGGTTAATGTAGGGGAATATCAAAAACCAATATTATTCAGTAGTTCAAGGTTATCCGTAAACAGAGGAGCAGTTAATAGAAAGCAATTCCCAAGGTAAATGGGAAGGAATGTTCTTTGTTTCCTAACTACCGAAAGATCATTGAGAAAATATTTTACTCCAGTTTACGAAATGCACCTCTAATGGTAATCACGACAAATACTCCCAATGGCTTTATATGTGACCTCACGATATTTCTCCACTCAACATGCACCTAATCTTCTTAGTTCGGTTTCGTTTCCCCTGTTGCGAATGAGTCGGCATTTTCGATTGAGTAATAAGTCACTTTACCAACCACAGGAAGTCATTTGCTAAATTTGGAATATTTTGTATACATCACTTTCATGTATTCTTCCGTCCGTTCGAAACTCAGTTCTGTTAATAATTTAAACCACTCAGTGTTTTCTTCCACCGCCAGCTGGTGTATTAATCATCCATGAATTGCTTGAATAACAGGTACCATATTTTCTTACCGAAGATGTAACCAAGGTTAACTGAGCTCCTATCGTCTTGGTCGTATACATTCGTTATTCAAAGCGAAGGCCAGCTTGTTGAACACCTGCAATTACAATCTAAAATGATGAACGTTTGTGGTTTGAACCGGAAAGTTCAGCCTGTGTACTATTTTCATCAATTCTTCTTTACTCACCATTCTTAGCCCAATTCCAACTACTCCTGCGCTAAACCTCCTACTTTTCTAGTTTTCAAAATTCTTCTATCAATCATTTTCTCCCAAAACCTGAGGGATGTAGCTTTACCCGGTAGGGGCTTGTCTTCTTCTTCATTCAACCAATCATCAGGCCCAACTGTGTGGCTAAAACCGAAACTCATCATAATCTCACATAAAATTGATTTTTTTCTTATAGTCCCCAGAACAGATTCAATTCTTTCAGTCATGAAATCATATACATGAACATTGAAACCCTATGTAATCAAAGTTTGACGGTCACATTATCATTCCCAAAAACTTCAGAGCCTGTAACAGAAATGGGCTTATTTACTAGTCTCATAAAGTACTCACTGATCATGAGCTTGGAGCGTTTGCTATTCTCAATTGGCACGCATATTACCAAGCGCGCTGACTGATAATCATGTTTTCAACCTTGTTTTGACTTTCAGATTCGTTGTGTTCCTCCCCTGCGTGTTGTATCTAACCGCCAATCAAATTCCTTTGTCATACATTCGCGGTGCACCTCTCCCTATAGTCATAAACAATCTCTCATGGTACCGGTAGACATATTCCACTTTTTGATCGTGTTCAGAACAGTGAACTACCAAAGAAACTCTATCAATAGGTTTCCCGCACGAGCTCTTTTCGTTGAATTGCAGTTTTGTCTGTGAATTGAATATCTCCGTTCATGTAGATGGATTACTGGTAACATTCCACGCCGTAATCACTGGCGTTCCACTGGGTTCTGCACAACCCTCAATCCTTTTCCTTTTTAATAATATTAACATCCATTTTCTCGCTGACGATACCATTGGAAACTGTCCTTTACCTCGTCTTTTCCCGCCGCTATCAACAACATTGAATGAGACCATCTCACCCGATCCTGACTGATTATCGGCCTGGGTAAGTGAAAAGAATGGATGTTTTAATACATTACGAACCACAGGTTTGTGTCTTTCTTTAAAGTCACGCTTATTTCCTTTCATCCGCTTAATTTTCACTCTCCTTCTATTTGTAAGACAAACTTACGTTCGCACACCTCACGACACCTCGGTCTGTCCCTTTTGGAGAACACCATACATCGAAACATTAGTCTGTCGTGGTTGTTTTTAATACTCCATGTCAAGGTACTACTTACCTTTTACACAAGGAGGAACTACACTCCCCCAAACAAGTGCTGCAGTCTTAGAGGAGTAGTGCATCGTATCACCTCACAAGCCGATTCACTATCAATTCATTGGTTTATCGACGGCTAAGTCATCATCTTTGAAGTGCATTTCCATCCTTGTTACCTGATGGTTTCTGCTTTAACCCCAGTTTATCATTGCAGCCATGTTTTCTACTGTTCTGTGAATATTTTTCTCTGTATTCCCCAAGCTTTTTTCACTGCAAACTCGTTTATAAAACAGGCTCATAAATGATTGTAACTCCATGCAGCACGTCTAGTTTTTCTTCATTATTCTCCAAATAATTGCAAGGTTGTGAGGCATTTTGTCTCCTTCTTATACCCATCCGGATGATAACCTTTACCATTTCAAAAGAGGAACGGCTACACTTGCTGTTACTTGGACATTCTTCAAATTTGTTCAGAGTTCATTGAATGGGGATTACCTCTCTTTGGTGTGTCACATGTCTATATAACAAAACACCAACACTACAAACATTTGCAAACAATTTTTTCTTCCTATATTTGTGTATATTTTAACCAGTCATTCATATCCATGCTCAGTGGTCCGTCGCTACGCTGCTTTTTCTGTATCTCAAATTGGCAGATAAAAGTACTTAACACACTTCATTCCTTATGAGTCACTCAGGTCTATGCACATGCCACACGATTAAACGCGTATTCTCTTATCAATGTGTTCAGGCTTGCTCCCGATCTGCTGTTCAAAGCCATGGCATTTTTATTACCGTGACGAATAGAGCTAGGTAGCAGTGCTGTATGTCATTCTGGTGATACTACCACTCGACGAGTCCTTCTCGTTTACTCGTTTTGAAACGACTGGTTCATCCTTTGGCTGTAGCTCAGTATGTTCGAGGCCGACGGTGATATCACGGTGATATCGTAATCCGTGATCGTGAGTAGTTGATGTGCGTTTTTGATTTCTGCGAGTTAGAAAGTTTGGACCGACAAGCCCAAAGCAACAAATCGTGATAAGTACTGCATGACATTGATTTGGGCATGACGACTACGAAGTAAATGTTAGTTTCAGAGTGAACAAAATGGTATTTTTTGCTCAAGTACCGGTGAACACCCCGAAAACATATCCCGTTTTGGTAGACCAGTTCAGATTCAGTGAGTTTCTGTAAAACGTATATACCACCTGAGCTGATGCAGTTGATGGGGCAATTTAGTGACCTAAAGTACAAAACGCATACCCTAATCAAGGGGAATTGCAGTTATGAAGTCCAAATGGTTTGTTCTAAAAATAACGTGGCTATTCGTTCAGATCACTAGCTGATGAGAACGCATATCAAGAATAAGGATTTTGACTTTCAACCAGGTTGTCCGCGATTTGGGTTTCCTCGCTTTATTACAATCCTGTTCTACTGCTAGGGAATTTGTCCTTCATGCAGAAATTTCCCTAGTAAACTTAATATCCAAGAAAAATATCCTCTTTTTCAGTGGTATAATGCATTCATCGAAATAAAAAAAATTAAAGAAGTGAGTTCTTTTCTGCTTACGGCCATTTCACTGTCCCCTGGGTACATCCTTTTAGGCATCGTGTAATTATCCTTCACTCTGGACCAAAGATAGCCGGTCATTTAACTGCATTATTGCAAATTCTGCTGTCAGACAACAAACTAACTCAGAAGTTTTCGGTTTATGCGAATTTATGGGAGTATTCGATCACCTGTGGGGACATTTGAAAGATCTCGTCGAATAGCGTACCTTATCTGAGCCAGTTCTTTATTAGTTATCCCCAAACTTCAGTGCCTCCCATCCTCATCCTTAAACTCACTTTGACGTGAGCCGATCATTCTTAGCCACGTATCTTCAATTCAGCTAATTGGTTCGACAACCGATCTGTCATCCAAATGCGTATGAAATTTTGCACATAATTTTCCTATGGATCGTACCCGTCCGAAGCAAATAGAGTAAATTTGTTTTCATTTCCATACGTCTACTCGATGCCGGCGCATAAACATATATCGGAACTCGACGGTACCCTTTTCAACACGTATTCCGTTTGACAAACAACTGGTTTTTGTGGCCCATCTTTAAAGTTTCGTGGTTAAACTATTTTTCTCTGCTACGAACATTTTCAACAAAATGCGAGTAGTATGGTTGTAGAAGTCATAACCATAATATAATGCAATGAAACTGTTCAGTTATTCAACGGTTGGACATTTCTTTTGACTTGTTGTCGGTTGTGAATCAGTGGTCCATGGAAAAAGTGTAAACGACAAAAAATAATTTGGTTTCCAGTTGAAGGTGGTCAGGACAAAACAATTACTTGTTTGCGACAACGCATGAGCTATTGAATAGTCCTTTTCAGACTGTGTACAATCGGGTACTGCTGAGTACTTCGAATCCTATTCAAGCATTATTGTTCATACACCACAGTGTTAGCTGGCACAACAACAAAAGACCTCATTCCTTAGTCTAGACAATCCTCAAAACGAATAATAACAATAAAATTTCGATCGATTTACGAAATTGGTTTTTCAGATGTCCCATGTTCTCTCTCGCTTTCTCTCCCCATGTTTAACTCCAAACATTATTGATTTCATGTTCACTGACCATAAATCATTAAATTATTATCTCGAAAAGGGTACTCATTAAATGTCAATCCCTCTATTGTTATTTTCACCAATCTGATTGCTTTCCGATCTTCGGTGGTATCCAACCAACACGATCATTGGTGAATGCATTCGAGAGAAAGGGGGAGGTTACGCATCCATGTAATGATTTAAAACTGTTATATATTACCTTGTTTGTTAGCAACACTAGTTCGGTCAATTCGTTCTCCATCATTTACACTGTTCTTAGATAAGTTTTGTTTTCACTGTTGTGTGCAAGATGAGCCAGTCATGATCATCCATTCCATACCTCTCTCCATATCATTTTGTTCACACCCTAGGGATCATCAGCTGTAATTGCTTGACCGTACCTTTTGCTTTGCGATAAAATAACCTGGCAAAAATCTAAA
Source organism: Echinostoma caproni (assembly GCA_900618425.1). Lineage (NCBI taxonomy): Eukaryota > Metazoa > Platyhelminthes > Trematoda > Plagiorchiida > Echinostomatidae > Echinostoma > Echinostoma caproni. The sequence continues at coordinate 2,938 of UZAN01056283.1, read as the reverse complement.
GAAGAATTTAAAGAAGTAAATTAGACACCATGATCGCCATAAGTCAACATCAAATTTTAATAAAGAGCCCATTGATGTGAAAACCATTGCGCCATATTTGCAAATATGTTATGTTGTTTGAACGTGTTAGTAAGAAAGACGGTGCATATCAGTCCTAGTTCGATTCACTAATTTTCGTAGTGTTTCGGTACACCTCGTGCATCACTGGGAGAAAATGATGAGGCAGTGATTGGAGTATTGTCCTGACCTGATTTTATTTAAACAAGTTTGTTTTCAATTCTTTTTCAATTCTTTTTGTTTCTTTTATTTATTGGGTGACATAGATGACTGTTTGCTGTGTTCACAAGTTGCCTGGTAATTGTCTTTCTCACATGCTCATTTACACACATACCAATAGAAAATGACCGCTACTGATCGCTTTTTGTTCCATCTGAACTGTCTAACGTGACGTCCTCATCCGGTATCCGCAGCATATCAGCGATTCTGATTCCGGTTCCGAATTCACTCCCTAATCAAACCCCCTCTTCTTAATCGATCTTTGACTCGTCGATTTCGTTTTAAATCTGAGACGCTACCCCCATTTGAGATTAATCTAATACTGACTTGGCGTGAGCCTTGTTCCTCGTTGAGGTCGTTCTCCATTCGGTTAAAATCAGCAGGTTTGTCTCACTATAGCTATGCAGCGAACAAACATTGTTCTGTTTCAAAGTTTTTTAGTTTCACTTTACGGAAATTTTCTAACCAGTATACTTTTTATTTCTCCCTTTTTAAACTTCCTTTGAAAAAGTAATTTGGGCTACTAATTTTCAGTGCACATTTTGAAATTCACCGATCAGTTGAGAAGATAACTTTTGAAACCTCTTTGTTTGCGGTAAAGCATCGCAGTTGGTTTAGATTCTTTCTATGAATATCCACTGCAGGATATCTGACTATGGTGACAGATTTATATCTTTCGAATGCATCCCAGCAACTACACAAAACCTGTCACAGTTCACACATCACTCTCCGGTAATTGCCTAAACAGTCAAGTAGAACACATTTCAAAAAGAACAAAACGTAAAGAACAAGCTCGTTTTCAGTGATTCGTAGTCATGCCAAATACATCACAATAAATATCACGCTGCATATATATATATATAAATATATATATATGTATATATATATATATATATATATATATATTCAAATATGATAAACCAGTCAATTGTTTTGGTAAAGCGAAAGTAACATCGTAGGTTATCTGAGGCTAGTTTTGTCTTAGGATCGAACGTGGGATTCTCAATGATAACATAATTGTTACGTCATCCGATTGTTGGGACCACACAGGATATGTGATGTGTGGAGAGTAGGCCAGTGGAGCTTAAGCACCTGCACAAATTATTTTTGGGCAAATACAGGGGGTCGTGCAGATGAATTCCTACCGCTTCCGCCGTGGCAAGTATATCACATCGCACCTGCCTTGATAGTCGACCATGAACCCGATATAGAAGACGGAATGACTCGGTCACATTCACATTGTACTTTGTTTCAACTAGGTATGAAATCACTGCACTAGTGAGTGATCTAATCTTTCCTGTATTGAACCGTGCAGGATGGTGTTCAACGATTAGTTCGGACAAATAAATAACCGTGCGGCTTATATACCTTGTCCCTCAAGACCACGTGAATGAGTACAAACAAAGTGAGACAACAGAATCCGGTATTTCGAGCTTTGCTGCATAGAAGGTCTTACTAACAACATCGGATAGTTCGCTTTGTATTACCTCTGCTAATGTATTCCCCTTGAACGGTAAACCAATGTAAACCGACTTCTTTCTGTCCTCGGCCTTCTTTAAAATATCTTCATTGTATTGAATCATCTTGCTAGCCAGTCGTTCCGGAAAGCCATTGTGTTTGAAGGTAGTGCGTTAATACCAAAGCTCTTCTTCTATTACTTCCTCACTAAAAATTTTTCTTGCTCTATCTGCTAGGCAATGCATCAAATTCTTCTTCACTTTCAGCGGTACAAAGCGGAAAACACTGTTGAGCTGCTGTTCATCTCCAGACATACACATATACTCAAACACTCAAAGATCTCCAACAAGAACATGGCACGTCGGAACATTGTCTTTTAATTTATCAATCACATTTTCATCATTCTCTTTCATCAAAGATCGTCTTCACTTAAACGATCATTCAATTTGTGCAGAACTGAAAACTCTTACTCAGGCGAACCTGATACAAGATTCACTGGCGAAATGTTTACGTCCGAGGGGGACACAGACACCACAGTTGTATGGCCTACCGAAAGTGCATAAGGAAGGCATTCCGTTACGACCCATCCTAAGCATGATCAGTTCACCGCAACATGCATTGGTAAAGTGGTTAGCCAAAATCTTCGGACCGGTGAGAGAGTCATTTGCTAGGCGTAATGTCAAAGATAGCTTCGAGATGTGTAAACATTTGAACCACAGAAATATTCAACAAAGACAGATGTTTACAATGGATGTAAATTCGCTATTCACAAACGTTCCGCTTTATGAGACCATCAGGATTATCTGTCAAGTTACTGAGGAGAAGAATTTGCAAGTTGGATTGCCTAACAGTGGAATATCGCAACTTCTACTCCTTTGCACGTCAAAAGTTAAGTGTTTGTTCCTCGGACAAGGACATAGACAAATAGATGGGGTCGCCATGAGCAGTCCACTGGGACCGATTCTTGCAGACATTTTTCTTGGTCACCCAGAGCAAAGGCTTGAAGATGATATTTCAAAACTAGATCTATACTGCTGCTATGTTGATGATATCTTCGTTATAAGCAACGTCAAGGAAGACGGAGAGAACTTATTCCATCGGCTCAACACAGTTCACCCCCACATCCAGCTTAGTCCTCACGACAAACGGAATGATCGCATCGACTTTTTAGACATAAATATTACTCGTCGTCCAGATGGATCAC
>UZAN01056277.1:2738-13740 GCA_900618425.1 Echinostoma caproni | reverse complement strand
TTGAGTCGTGTCTGGGTATCGTTACAATTTTTGATATACTCAACTTTTCACCATTTAGGTTAATTGTATTCTATACCTCTGGTCCAGTACTTTTTTCATATCTTTAATTCTTCATCCAACGGGACGGCCGAACGACAAACATCAAAAGTGACGCACGATGGTGTTTTCAGTTTTCACAACTAATAACCGTGCATTTTAATGCGCTGTTTTTGGCTGCCCATTTGGATAAAAGAACGGAATGAAGATTGAAATTTTAAGGGCAAAATCAAAGAGAAAATCGGGAATTCATATACATTTGGGTTGCAAGAACTACGAGTAGATGCACTAGCGCCAGTTTGCGACACCCAACCATATCACGCAGTGTCTCTAACTACCGGTTACCATTATCTCCAGCTCCAGGGAGATTAACGGTACCTATGTGACCCGGTGTCCTGGTTAGGGTTTTCATATCCTGATACCAGGTTTTAGTTTGACCGCCCCTGATCTTTTATCAACCACTTCCTATCTCAGCAAACATCGCACGCCGTGGTAACCTATTTGGTGACATGAGCAATAAATGTCCCAACTAGCACAGTCTATGGAGGTCGACAACTTGTTCCAGTAGACGATCTTCATTGCCTAAAACTCTGCGTCTAACCTCAGCATTGCTGGTCCGCTTTCCCGACTAGACACGTGCAATGCGGCGTAGGCAGTGGTGTTCCAACACCAATCATCAATTTTTATCCTGTTACCGTAATGGCGTCACAGATCTCTCAAGTTGGCAAATGCAAACCGAGCTTTCTGTATACGTTCCGAAACTTCTTCTGCGACGCGTCCGCCAGGTGATATATAGCTGCTCAGACAGCAAACTTTGTCTACTTTCAATTCAAGTCAAAGCAAGCTTTATGCACCCGTAGGGTGAATTTCCAGCGATTTTTCACGATAATACAGTGGAATTGAGGTGGATGGTCTCCAAGTGTGAATAGGTTAATTAAAAAAGGCAAAAGACAGAACGCAGGAAGATAACAGTGACGGATAAAACAATGAATAAATAAACTAACCTATGAGGTGTTCAACCAAACCTGTAATAATTGGTGCCCGATTTACTAGAAAGCAAGCAAGAAAAAAGAGGATACTGTTTCTGTATGCGACGGTGAGTGCGGGAAGCAGTCCATAATCGGAGCGGGTAGGGGGATTTAACATGGATTTATTAAGTTCGTTGTGCAAGCAGTGATCTTCATTGTTCAATATTCTGTCGGCTATTCCTTCACATGCGTCGATCTGTTTGCATACAATAAAATCAACCATGATCTCTCTGGCCATGCCGCTACAACGGTAAAGGATTTTTAAAGACATGGAAATTAATACGAAATCTCTTTCTTTTAAGCCCGCAAAAAACACAGGGGAACAGTACAGCCAATGAGAGGATGCATCCTACAAGGAATTTGAGAATTAGGTTTGGGGGAACAGCAAGCTTCCTAAGCCTAAAAGAATAAAAAGAGATTTTACGAACCTTGTTGTAAACGTTCTCCACATGTGAGATCCAAGAGAAGTTGTGGGATAGAACGACTCCGGGGTATTTAACAGTCAGCTTTGGTAATGCTGTGACTGTTAACTACTAGATCCGGTAAATCATTAAAGGTAGTTTGATAGCGGGAGCCAGATTCAAGGCTAAAGGGAATGTCGACACATTTGGAAAAATTAAGCAAGAGTGATCGAAGTAGAGACCAACTTAAAACGTCATTCAGACTGCTTTGAAGTTAGCGGAAGGAAGCATCAGTACTGTAGGGACACCCAATCACCACATCGTCCGCATACATACAGGCAATAAAGTTGGTGGGGACAGTCAAGTGGTTTATGTACAGGGAAAAGAGAAGGGAGAAAAAATGGCGCCCTGGAAGACACCAGAGTTGACATAAGACGACGACGTTTTATGAGGTAAATTGTGTCCTAAAAGAAAAGTAGTTGATAACAGCGTTTAACACGTCGGATTTTAAACCGCAGTCAGCAAGACGTTGAATGGGAATGCGACGGTCAAGCGAAATAAAGGCGTTGGCGAAGTTCAGAAAAATAAGGCGAACAGTTCCAACACTCTTATAAAGAAATGAGGTCACGGAATGGACAACATAGGCCACAGCGTCAACAGTCGAAAGGGGTTTCTTATAAACAAACTGAAGAGGATCAAAAACATCAGAGAGAGTAGTCAAACAGTTCAACAGCACTCTTTCAAAGACCTTCAACAGGGCTGAAGTACATGCAGTCTCTACTACATCCCCAATCAGGGCGAGGTTGGCGGCTGGACCAACCCAATCTTGTAGCAGCATTCTACACTTTGAAGGTGTAAAACACATGCCAAACATACATACACTAACATTCAAACTATCCAGAAAAGCTTTTAACTCACCTGAATCTTCACTTAACAGCACAATGCTGTCAGCATACTCCATAGCAAATCGATGACGACACCATGATGATAATAATTAAATCTATGACGAAGTTACATGGGAAAGAAAAGAGAGGGCAACCCTGACGAACACCACTTTTCGTAGTGAACTCGGGTGAAAGCGCTATTAGCTCGAACTCCGCTGTTGGTATAAAGACATCGCAAAATTGAAATTAAATTCTGGAGCACAGCTTTCAGAGCGAGGCAGCGCCAGAGGGGAAAGCCGCTCTCAGATCGAGAAATAGATAGGGGGTTTAATAAAAGAAGTGTGTGTTCTAGAATGAAGATGTGGTCTATAAATCCTCAACCAGGTCTAAAACCAGCTTGTTTTTCACGCGTGCACCGTTCACGTGCGGCAGACAATCGACGGAGTACAACACCAACGAGAAGCTTAGAGACAATGTTGTTTAAATTAATTACGCTATGGTTTCCACCAGAGGATCTGTCACCTTTCTTGTAAATTGAGATGATGAACGATTCACAACGGTCCGTTGGAACCTGTTACTTTTCCCATAATATTCTCAGGAGTTTTATGAACTCCAAGACCAAGGCTGAACCTCCACTATTAAAAACCGATGGGAACAGCTTGTCCGGGCCGGAGATCATATACCTTTTGAGATGACTGATTTCCCGGGTGACCTCCATTTCAGATGGAGGACTAAAGTCAGCTGAAGCAAGTATAAGGAAGTCCTGTGACAACGGGGGCCATCTGAACTGTGCACTGAGATGTTATGACCGTCGTTCAAAATGGCGTTGCTGAATATGAATCAGTGTGCCTTCAGACTCCAAAATTACTTCACCTATGCCAACTTTCCTTGGACCCGCACTCTTAATTAAACGAAAAAGTTTGCAACTATTACCGACAGTCGTAGCCTTCTCTATCTCTCTACACTTCTACATTCACCATTTTTCGCGGTCATTCCTCAGACTCTCGCAGAGCTGTCGTTCAGTGGATTTGTGGGCTGTGTCGTATTTTGCATCAGAAGGAATGGCCGCGAGAGCATCCAGCAGGACAACCGAGGTCGAGGAGATCCATCATTTTTGTTTTGATTGTGCGCCCGAATACTTAGTTGTGTAGTGATATTTGGATCGCTTCTCTGATTACTGTCTAGTGTTCACTGAGTTTTTTTTGGTTGATGGTTGAGCTGAAAGGCGATCAGATAGATCCGCTTCGAAGGCTGATTTGCAATTATCGCTGACGTAGTACTGTGGACATCCGCATCCGGTGGTTTCCTGTGGTTGTTTACCTGATGTAGGGAGAGTATGGCTCGTAGCAGGGCATGATCGNCGAGCGTGGACCAGTAAGGGCGACAGTCTTAAATGGATCCTCGTTAGCGGCAGCTGGTGGCGATGTGGTTGATTTGAGTCCATCGCTGCAGAGAGGTTATTAGATTCCATGTAAGGTGGTGTCGTTTCTTGTGCGAGATATTGGTGCTTGGCAGAAACAGTCCATAGTCAGCGCAGATTTAGAGCAGGCGTTCTCCGGTGTCCGTCAGGTTGGCTAGGATTGCATGAGTACCACCGAGAAACCTTTGTGATTCATTCGGGGATCCCATTTGAGCATTGAAGTTCCCAGTGACGACCATGATGCCCACTGACCGAGCCTGACGGTTGCATATGTTGATGATGCCCCACAGGATAAACGAAACCAACATAACAAAGAACATTGATTAAAATAATTATAGATAAACTGCTAGGCATATTAATCGTGAAGAGACTTATGCTGAGCTGAATTTTGCGAGCAGTTCCGCGTTAAAGATCATTCCGAAAACATACATTAAAGCGAAAAACCTCTGAACTTCTGGTTTGTTATCATATTAGCTCACTTATCGCCAGATGACATAAATGACATGATCCTTACGTCAGCGTGTTAAGGTTTTGAACGAAACAGGGGTTATTGTAATCCAGACCAGCGCTCGCTAACTACTACTAGTACTGGGATGTTCTACTGCTTGGATTTTATATCAAAACTTTCAGAAATCGTAGTATTCGCCCATTGTTCTGCTGCTGATTCTCAACCTCACACAAACCTTTGTAAGAATCAGATTATAGATAAGGGCATCAAATGTTGTCGAAGTATATAAACCCGGAGTACCAAAGATTGCGAATTATGATTCTAACGAAAATATCTACGTTTTTAGACTTTATAACATCCAAACAAGAGGCGAGATAATTCATTGAATCGAAGGCGCACGAACGGAAGTCTCACAAGCAAGACAAGAACTATGGATGTGTAAAGACATCAGTTTGTGGACAAGACTCCACCTTCTCCCTGTCGTGATGCGTTAAGACCGAAAATTTACGGCCGCCTACAATGGCTTTGTTACATCCCATAGAACCCAACCACTGAGTTATTGGAACCTAATATTCCTCAATGCNCCGGGGGGGGGGGGCAACTTAAACAGATGAAAAAGGTGAAGTTGGATTTGGAGCGTGCATACTTGTTCTACTCAGTCCGGCAATGAAACCGCAATCGGATCACTATCTGCAACGATCTCGCCACCAGCTATTGTGTATGGAACGCTAACGTTCAAGGTACTCAGCAGAAATCAACGATTTATGGTGACGCACTCTCAAACTGGGGATAGTCATGGAAAAGGAAAAATTGCCATGTTATCCAAACATGTCAAGTACAGTGACGCCGAAGCACAAATGCCGAGATCAGAATAGACAAACACATCGCGTCATTGATTCGCGACCGCCAAAGGTCGTCTGCTCCGAAAGAAATCGGCTATTTGTTTCATTACTTTTGAAAGGCGATGTAGATGTGTCGACTCAAGCGATTAGTTTGGCTTTCTCTCTAGGTTCATCATTGCATAGCGGAATACAGTGAAGTAAACGACAACGATCGCTGTTCGGCTCAAAACGCGTTCAAGTTAAGTGAGAATATGTAAGGTGGACAGAGATCAGATCGTTTCCGAAGAAGGGGAAATAAATCGAACCCCTATGGTCAACATAGAGCAAGCAATTTAACATTTTGTCGAGCATTCTGATCCGATAAGTGGCAACAAGAACACCACAGCTTCCGATTCGCTGTTACATCCGTTGGTGTCTCCAATGAACAGTTACGGAGTTTTTTATCCCAACCTAGAAGACGGTACACCTACCCCACCTAACCTATCTGTGAACGTCTTTATGCCTTGTCTGTTGAACTCCAGCTGTATTTTTCCTAGCTCGGAGCAACAACTTCAAATAAGACACGGTGCGGTAGGTTACTTTTAGGCACGCTCAAGGTGTCCAAACCAGGGAAACCCACAAAGATGGATTCGAATTGATCGCAGATTTTTTCTCGATAAAATTTCCAAACACACGACCACCTATCCCCAGGTTAGTAATCGGCTCACTCCATCCCACCAGGGCCGAACTATGTAAGAATCGATTGTCGAAAACTCCTAACCGGTTGAAGTCATCTACTAGCAGATTCAAGATCTCACAACCATAAAGCAGAACTGACCGAATAGTGGCATAATGAACAGAATATTTCGCATTCAGTAAAACGCCATATTGTCACCAAAGGTGTTTCAATCGTGTGTACGCTGATCGAGAAATGCGCTGCCGTCATTGGTTACGCAACTCGACGTTCTTATATAGTCATTCGTATGTGTATGTATACTCCGTGCACGACAGCGGATAGTTTAACTAGTGCCTTGTAGATGTAGCAGAAAGAAACTTCTTTTTGAGATTGTTAAAAGATTACGATGGTAAAAATAGGATAAGTCTGAACCCAATGCGGTTGCCGACATGAAACAGATGAAAAATTGTGCATCACATACATGCAACATATAATCTTATATAGTAAATGATATATAAGCAGAAAACAAACCCGAAGTCAAACTGTAAACGGAAAAGTCTTCTCTCCATCTGAAAATCATATTCAAAAACTCATCGAATGAGCACACATTCAAAGTGTCGGAGAGTGTGTAGAGGAAAACATTGGGGCCTTTCGCATGTGTGTAACAAAGAAAACATGAACTTCTCAGGATGAAAACGATTTTCATTCAGATCGCACCAGTTTCTTTTGAAGATATTCACGGAGAAGTGCATTTGTAACTCGATAACTTATTTACAAAGCAACCATCGGCAAAACAAGAATTGAAGCCAATTTACCAACCGAAGAACTGGTGAAAAGCTGGTTCCACGACAAAACCCATCGCGCGCGAAAACGCCAGAAACAAAGAACTGTCTGTATGTGTAAGCAGACAACTCATGACAGCAACTAGATTTGGGGATTAGACAGGTAAAAGGTGGGATGACGAGGATGAATTCAGAATCCTTTCTTCGGTTTGAACAATGGCAACGATTCGCGAATATATGACAGTACAGAATATAGACTGCGTCGTTTTTTCTTCAAGTAGGCTGAGACCACATCCTGATTAGATGCAGATAGTAACGGCTCCATTTCTGGACGGTAGTGTGAGTCTATGGTCTGTGGAAGAACCCAATCGTTTGCGGACAATGAAACCAGGTACATGAATGGCACAGTCCAACAAAAGAACGTGAAATAGGCCAGCATTTCACTGAAGGGGTGAAATGTGCCACTGAACATACTGAATGCGACTAGATGATGCATGACAAAAAGAACAAGGCTTCCCAAGAAAGGAACCGAACCGAAATGAAAGGCAGGGAAGTGTTTAAGCAGAGAAGCATAAAACAAATGAGCCACAAAGCCAACAGCTACCGTCAGGTAGGTAACGCTGTCAGTGAATAGGAGAAGTATATGTAACGCCAGCTCCAAACCGATCAGATAACGAATAATTTTACCTGTGAGCACAGTATGTTCTTCTACTAACTCAGTAACATACAGAAGTCCAGCAGCTGTGCAAAAAATAAGGATGAATCCATACAGAACGATGACTAAGTAAGAAAATATCCACAATAAAGATATCTGAAATCAAAAGAAAAAAACATAATGTGAAAACTTGTGAAGGGCATTAACTAGAATACACGAGCACAAAACTGCATAAAAGAAAAGAATACAAGAAATTACGATTCTGAATCCGTGAATGAGGAGTTGTATTGCGTTAAACAAACGTGATTGTCCACTAAACAGTGGATAAATCAATTGGCAAAGCAAAGCTTAAAATGTCACGTATACCATCGAGAAGCACCAAACATTCGTTAAAACTAGATTTTTAGGAGTCATCAGAAGAATATATGTATCAGACTGATCGCAGCTTGAGAACGGAACTAAGAAGTTGTGAGTAGCAAACGCAACCATGGATCTTCGCAATAGGCTGCATAGGTTGAGTTTACATATCGAAACTAGATGGAATAGCACAAACCGATTTTTTTTTATCCTCTAGGTCATTCAGGGGGATGTTGTTGTGTTCTGTCGACAGGAACGGAGGACGGATATGGGAAAAGGAATACCAAATCCATTTACATAAATGATAAATGTTTCTCATAGGCAGCTTAGCTGTTGGTCGGCTCGATACTCGTTTTCTCCTACTGAAGCCTTGTGCTTCGGTGTTTCTAAACATAAAGCTCAGGTTGCCGATCATTTCGAGCGATTTGTAGGTCAACGTGGTTGGAGGTCTTTTAATTGTCATCCCACAACGGTGCGATTGGACACACATTTCTTGAGGAAACAGAAATTGTTGTTCAGGTTTATTCAATCGACAAAATACACTGGTTTATCCCGGAGGTCTAAGACTAAAGCGGTCTGGCCAAGGAAACAAAAACAGCCAATGAAGTCCTTAACCGTGGATAGATGACTGTTTCACTGGCTGAACAGTTGCGGACAGTCAGCGGCGAGATCTAATGGCGTGATTTTGTCTGGTAAGGGGTGGTGGTAAGCAAATTATAGTCCCAGAGAACATCTGTTCCGACGCCCTTATCACCACCACCTGACTTTCAACACTATGCTGTCTGGCAGCTTTTTGATCTGCCGCCTCCATGTTTCTCAAAACAGTATTATCATATGTTAAATAAAAGTAAAATGAAGGATCTATTGTCAAAAAGTCACGCTTGTAAATAGTCGCAACATGCACAAATCTGAACGAGAACTGAATGAGACTATCGCTCCACAAGTAAGTAGTTGAGTAAGGGTTGGAGGCGCATTCCGGAAAAAACAAAGTAAGCGGTATTGGGTATGATGAATCGATCAGTGGACAATAACAGAGAGAGGTCTGTTTACTGGATTCCTTTTAGTAAATTGCTTTTTATTGCAAAATAAAAAGGAAACCGTTAATAGAACTCGCAACCAAAAGTAGTGAAATTATTCAGTGTTTCCCGAGATCCTTTTCGCTTTTCTGAGAATAGGGACACGCTAAAATGGTTTCAATAGTGCATGGTACCCGTAAGCTGGTTCAGATATGCATTGAACATGAAGTAAGAGCGATTTGGAGTGTTGATCGAGTATTCGAGTTTTTTAAATCCAGGATTGTACTGGCAAGCATTTTGTTTTCAATTCAATTCGTTCCCATGAAACGTATGGTGTTTGGGATATCAACTTCCAAAGACCATGGAAGAAAATCTGTTGCGACGTTATTATTAGAGAAATGCGCTGTTTGTGGATTGGAGTTGATTTTTTCAGTAAGGTGGCTGCGGTCAACCAAAACCTGTCTTGGGAAATGCAAAATATCATCAAGAAGGACCAAGTTGATATGATTTGAACACACCTTTTCGTCAGACCACCAGATCTCGAGGTCTCTGCGTAGGCTTACGTTGATTTTACACCACTTTACTAGTATTTCAGTATGCCCACTGCCGGTCGGGATTGATCGGTGTGCGTCAAGAAGCCACAGAGACTCAGTGGAAATCCGGAGTGTCAGGCCACAACAAACTGGACTACCATAACACAGCGCATTCTTGATGAGCGACCAGTGTTCGTGTTATTATGTGGGTTCGGTTATCGTCTTCAGCTGGCGCGGTTTGAAGGACAGGCAAGCTGGCTGAGACAGCCAATCTGTCTACTCTTTGCCGACGAGTGGTTAGAATACCCACCGAAGCCTCTGGACGGCTTGTTGCTGACTAATGTGATTGGGTTCGACGGGGGTACTTCAGTAGGAACGGCAGTCTCGTACACAGCCCCGTCATTTTTGGCTCATGGTGAGCTGATCGATCTGCGTCTGTTGCCGACTAGAGGGTCGCGGACACCTGGGTGCCTAGCGGAGATTTTTGCGTGTGAATAGGAGATGGTCAGAACATCGAGCCAACAGCCACTCCCGTCTTTTGAGTGACAGACCTAAAGGACCTCCTATATGGACCTCACTCAAAGATAGCCGATCTACTTTAACATTTGTCTCCTTCTAAAGTCATGATTTCCGCCAGACTCTCTTTATGGAAAGTGTTGTAGCTTTTGGTGAAATGTACCATTGACAGCCCGTGGGAGCGTACGCTGATAGGACAGACAAGTTTCACCGATCAGGGCGATGGATGGTTACCTTCTACTAGTCCCTAAGTCTAATTATGCATAACAGACTGTCCACTGGGACCCAAAGCAGTAGTGTAGCTCTAGCTTGCTCACTGACAACGAAGCCGATACCAGATAGACCAGATGCCTCAGCCTCATTGCCCTCAGAATGATATTTTTTGTTTTACATCCTTTTTTGTTTATTGATTATAGAAATGTACAATGAACTTTCAGGAAAGGGGTCGCGGCTATACAGAAGCTGCCTGGGAAGATAAAAAATAATGGGAAAATGACCGGCAGTGGCGGAGTTTGAACTCAAAACCTTCAGGCGGTTACTTCGACGACCTTACCACGTTATCAGTCGACTTAAAAGTGAGCCTTTTGGGTACACCTCACACCTATGGTTGGGTTTTCGGCCGTACGAGCTAAACACGCCTGTTATTTTATACGCATCAGCGTATACTTGTTGTGGATAGTTCAAAGGGACATCGAGAATGAATAATAGCTCCAAGTGCTGGAAGATTCGGTGAGACTTGGACGGCAATCGAAGTAGGACTGCAAAAAAAGAGCAACGCAGTTTCTATCTACGGTACTATTATTAGTACGGTTGTGTAAAGTTCCAATGGAAATAAAAGTGTGAAGAATGGGGATGAAGGTGAACTAGAGGGTTGGGGAGGCAAACTGCACAAGGTGTAGAATAGCTAACAGTAATGGAAGAACGCTCTGAGTAGGGATTCATTGAAAGAAGTTCATAGCTACATAAGTCGTAGGTTGCTCTACTTCTCCGTCGCTCAGTCCAAAGTAGTCCTTGTTTGAGGGTGCACTCTAGCCTTTGTGTAACCAAGCGAAAAAAGCAAGATGGAAACGTTCTTCAAGATGATGCAATCTGACGCACTAATAAGTGACAAAGACAGCGTTATCCCCGGTTAGCTGCCAACGTCTTCAACAGAAGATACGGCATCTGTTGGGCTGTCGCAGAGAGGGCGAGAACCTTGTGTATTTACTCCAGAGACGCTGTAACTTCCGTTGAAGAAGAGGGCACCTAACTGGTGATATACTCTAATAGTCGGTTTATGATTTGGCTTACATAATACAATCAATAACAGAATATAAACGAGTAGAGTGACAATCAGCCTTCAAATGGAAAAGAATCGCGGGAAACTTCGTGTCGTTTATCACACTGTTTTTGATTGTATTATGTAAGCCAAATCATAAACCGACTATTA
>UZAN01056273.1:1103-13743 GCA_900618425.1 Echinostoma caproni | reverse complement strand
ACACACAGATCATTAAAAATATGGAACTCCTCAATCTGTGTAATTGATATAAGTTCTTTTCACGAATAAACTTTTATCATTTCCCCCCACAAACGTTCGGTTATCTTACAGTCGATGCGTCAGCAACCATAGTCGAAATGGAGAAATTGTACTTTTCTAACGCGCTCGGCCAAAAGAAGCAACCATATAATTTATTAGTATTAGAAAAATTTTGCGAGTGACCTAGGGTAATACCATACACATGCCCGTGCATGAGGATCAAAACGTTTGGCAATGAGATAAATAGATTTTGGAAAAGTCATGATGTTGCACGAGTTTGGTTAATACCTGTATGTATGTAGTTAGCTACTGAAAATACCAGGGTTTTGGTTGTTTGTAACCAAAGCCGGGATCATAGGGTTCAGCCCTATAAATGATTATCACCATAAGAGGCGTAATAAGTTACAAACTTTTTTGACTGATTTGATTGGCAGGGTATGTTGTATTCAGGATGTTTTGCACTCTTAAGGTGCAAAATGTTGTGGTATGATTTAGTTGACCCCACTCCGAGTCTCAGTTCAACCGGGAGACGATAAAAAATAAAAATTGATTTTGCTGTTCTGACCATATCCTCGTCACTTCAGATCAAAACTCTGAGAGCGTGAATAATGTGGACTATAAAACAGTTCTTGTGACAAAGTTTTTTCTTCTTTACCGTACGCTATACAAAGACAAAATAAAGTTGCATTTCACCGTTTGTCAGAAAAGCAAAATCTTCCTGAAAATCGGTCCATTTCTATAGGAGAACTTAATCAACGGTAAGAGCCAACCGAAGATTTCAGAGATTTTTCCTGGAATGCACTGAAATTTACGAACAGTCACGTGAATCCTCAATCTACTCAATCTTATTGGTCACCTGGGCCCTTGGATGTTCCAATATCGGTTATCGCGCACATTTTCTGGAACACTCAAGAACTGCATACGCAGACATATTGAACACGTTTTCCTTTGAAATGAAACGTACGAAAGTGCATGCCTAATGGTTATACAAACTGAAACTGAAGTGTTAGCCGTTGATCGCCCTTGAATGTAACTTTTGCGCTGATCTTGTGGGCGTCTGATTCTGGGAGGTAGACGGTGGGAATCGGACATTAAAAGTTGATTTGGTGCGACATAACACTATTCTGCACGCATCTGTCCTGGCATCGCTGGCTGCATTTCAGCCAAAAAGATTTATCAATCAATTGAGGGAAAAGCCGAAAAAGTATGATCCAACAATGAATAAAAATAAACAGAATCAATCAGGTAGATTTGCAATAGGTTAATGCAAAACCCTCCTGTTTTCTAAATGCAGATCATTTCATGAAAAATTGTTTAACGGATAATAGACAGCGAAAATTGGGTCAGATCGTGGATGGAATTTTGTGAGTGAAACAATGTAGGGTCTGTTGAATTCCGATACAACCGTTTACAAGGAAAGTTGGGATCATTTTATTTGAACTGACCTTTTATACTTTTTCATTTAGCTCAACTGAAGGACCGTGGTAAACAACTCAGTTTCCGGGCGGAACGCAGATTTTGTTAACTTTTCTACTTTACTAAACTGGATCATGAATCACTTCGCGTTCTGAGAACGTTATTTAGACATAGTTGAGTATTGGGATGAACAGAATCAGCACATTCTGCATATTTATAGATCAGCATGCTTCTTTCAAAATAAAACTGGATAATAAATGCTTTGTAGAGGAAGAGGAAGTCTACGGTAAAGAACGAAAATGAGAAATGGAGACAGTTCTGATATAAAACGTTTAAGTTTGGCTTAAAATACTAGCAAAACAAAGGAACAATCTGCAATAACCCTACTGACGATTTTCGTTATCAAATAGTATTGCGCCAAGCACAAGTCACAATGAAGAAGATAATAAAAGAACAAGGACCAACTCACCTTTGACACAATCGGATTACATGAAATAGCTTGCAAGGCCTGTGTCAGAGAGTAGTCTGATTTGTGCAGAGTGTCATATGCGTGTTGGGTTGTCTGAGCGAGATTAGCCAAAACCAATCCGTTCTCGGCCGACGAGAGGTCATCATCTGCACCGCCGAAGCCGAAAAATGCAACCATTGACCGGACCGCATCTAGATATGTCTTTAACGGTTCATCAGCCAATTCATTATCACCTTGAGCAACACGATTAACCATCGGATCTGGTGAGCAACCAGATAAGGCTTTACTGAGTCCTTGTGGTCTCCACACCATAGTTTCCCAACGGCGTCTTCGACGTCGGTGGCCGGAACGACGCATAACAGAACCACGTTCAATAGAGCGACCTTGTGCAATGTGTCGTCGTAGAGGATCGCGTAGATGAGAAGAATCACCTCGACGATGGAAGATATGGTGACGCTTGTGATGTTGATGTCGATGGGATACAGGCATACAGTCTCCGGAATGAAAAGTTGAAGTTGATGAGGTTGGGGGCGGAGTCGCGGAAGGTTTGGGCGAGTCAGAAAGAAATGACTTCAGTTTGGGTGGAGATTTGGGTTCCTCACCAGCGACTGAGTCGGGAAACTCCTCATCTGGTTTGGTTGGTTTGACAGATACGTTTGACGAGTGGGGTTCGGTGGCAGTACTATCTTCTTTCAACTTTTGCGACCGTGCGGCAGGCAGATCTTCAAAAACATTAAGTCGATCTGATGCTGTTTCTACCGGTCCGTTGGAAGAGTAGTGTACTAATGTCTCAGTGCGAGCTGTTTCACTGGATGACACTGCCGAGTGATCCATACTCTGTGCTGCAATACGTTCCGCGGATCGATGATGCTTAGAACAATCGGAACGCCTATGTGGTCTTGAGTGATAAGTGGCGGGGGGATAGTGACGAAACGGAGGGATGGATGCTTGGTAAGCATTCCCCACCTGAAGTAAACACCATGAAAAGTAGAACTGTAGATCATTTTTAAGTGAAAAAGATGACTTCTAAGTACATGAGATGATGTCAAGATAGTGGCATATGAACATCAAAATTTCTCCACCATATCATAGACTTTGGTTAAAAATTGATTCCGGTCAAACGGACAGCTATAAACATAAGACCGAAAATCACAACTGCAGACTGAGAATGAGAGCAAGGAGGGACAGAAGCACTCACCCGAATCTCTGCTCGTGTATTCATCAGACGTCGTGTTTCCGGGTTGTACGCAAAGACATAAAAGAAGTTATCCTCCTCAGTAGGACGAAATGTATCCATCGCGGTACGTAAATCAGCTAGATGGCTAACTTGGCAGCGACCACGCAACTGTTTTGATGTCAATGTTTCCTGAACCTCGGAGGCAAACAACTCACGCGAAAGAACCTGAAAGTAACCGATGGAAGGGAACCCGTAACCAGAGAATTTTAGATTTTTGTTGGCCAGCTGACAACTCTGATCACTGTCTTCAAGATGGAGCAATATAATGAAAACAAGAAACTCCATTTCAGCTGGGGTTTTTCACTTGCGTTAGATATGTTTGTCAGGTTGGAGAATGTGTACCATTTAGAATAAAATCAACTGAGCAGGAAGAAGTCAAACAGAAATCATTGTTTAGCATTCCACAACGATAGACTGGTGAAAGAACACAAAACTAGCCTGGTCATGACAATATTGGACCTCGATAATAAGCCAAGGGAGTAAAAAAGGAACGAGCTAAGACAGTTAAATGATGAGTTAAAGCCATACTTGTCTCATATTTCGTAAAAAGAAACAAACGAAAATAACTTGGGTACCTGATAAATACACTCGAGCGCGAGGAGAGAAGGTGAATGACAGGACATAAGTAACAACAACACCCCGTTAGGCTCCCTGGCTGGGGACCTCGGGATGATGGTCACCGATGGTTAGCTACACTGAGTGATATGGCTGGGTGTCGCAAACAGTGGCGCTCGTGCATCCACTCGTTATTCTCCTAACACAACTCTATATGAATTCCCCACCATCCGCTTGAATTTGCTTCGACATTTTAATCTACATTTTGCTCTTTTATCCAAATGGGCAACAAAAAGACAGCAACCAAAACCGGCGCACGAAAGTGCACGGTTAATGGTTGTAGAAACTGAACTGAACTAAGGCTCGTTAAAACGAACGTATTTACTGCTTTGCGAAGGCTACTCTCCCCAGTCGAGCAGTTGCGAAATCAAGTAATGGAACAGGATTTGTGGCTAGATGTAGATGGGTATCGGAACCCTCAGGGATTCTACACATTAAGTGTCAGAGGGTTTGCTGAAGGTCATATGACTATATTTGTATTTCCATGAAGGTCACACACAACAACTGATTAAAAGCAATCGACAAAAATTACAGAGTACTTTCATTACTTGGATTTAGAAACGATGTGAATGCGAATGGTTCAGCAGCCCACCATAATGGTGGATGCAAAAAAGGAATTAGTTTGACAAAATAGATTTTAAAACGTTCCAGACGACAACACGGACTTGTATGCAGCAGCAACTAGAATAAAGTACAAAAAGTACATTTCAAAAACGTTTATTTATCACCATCCAATGTATTGTCATTGTTCAGTCTGGAAGCGTGACGTTGCAAATAATATTTTTTTCTCTGTATATGTCTGAGCAACGCCAAATATAGAAGTAGTGTCAACCAAGAACTTGGTGACTGGAAGATGAACGAAAGGAGGGCAATCTCACAGTGATTTTGATATATTTATATATAACCGGCTTGCGAACAATCAAAGTGCCAGCAAAACTATAACAGTAACAGAAAATGGTGCAATTAAGGTACAGAACAGAAAGATATGGAAAGCGAACAACTATAATGGGTTGAATACAATAATAATATGTTTTATGTTTTTCACGGTATAACCTTTGGTATTTTTTACGCTAGTTTATCGTTTTTATGGGCAAGGAGACTTTGACAGGCAGATCGTACAGCAGTCAAGCCACTGACTACTATTCCGGGTTGTATCTCAGCGTCTCTAACCAAAGGATAACCCAACACCCTTAGGCCCCAATTCGGAAGACGGGTTGCACCAACCGAAACCAATGCTCTGGATTTTGCATATCGCTACGCTNCTGACTACCGCGAAGGTTCTTCCAGAGAGCACGGAAAGGTAGACGATGTGCAGACAGACGCGAAACGTGACCAAGCCATCCAAGGCAGTGTAGAGTGATTACTTCTGTTAGAGAACTACTATCCGCACCCACCGCACGACAACGAACCTCGTCATTATTCACCCAATGTTCCCACACAAGTAATACGACAAAGACATCGATGGTCGGATGCGGAAAACCGATTAGCATCCTAAACACGGGGTGGCCTGGTTACGCAACCGTAAAGCAGAACGCCACGAACTACAACAATGTACTCTCTTCCCTGAAGATAAAGTTGAATAGTATGGTGGAGGCACAGGTGTCGAAGGTTGGCAAAAGCTGTTCTAGCTTTCGCTATTCGTGATATGACCTCATACCCACCTCCAGTTGTGATCAAGCTCTTGACTACTTCCGGCTGATCACTAAATGGGGTAGGTAGAGACACGGTCTTCTGCCAGTCTTGTAAAAGCACTTCACGCTTTGATGATGCAAAGAATATATTACATCTGGACACCCCGATTAAAAGTGTGTTGGACTGCCTGTGCATTATCACCCAACAAGATGTCATCGGCATATTTTAAGTCAAGAACCTTGTTTCCTGGGAGGAGTTCGACTCCAAGGTTTGCTAGTCCGCACAAAGCGTATTATAAAATATCCACTATGGCAAAGCTAAACAGGATTGGGAAAATAAAACAGAACTACACAGGAGAAACAAAAGGGTAGCGAAAGCTGGCATAGGCCCAAACTCTACCGGAGGTATGACGATACAACTCATTGAGGATCGACGAATACTTCCAAGACACTCCGTTCCTCGGCGAAGTTTCACAGTGCGGTCCTATCGGAGGAATCGAAAGTTGCGCGAATGTCTAAGACCACAAACATAGTTGGCATCTTGTAGGAATGACGGTGCACTAACAGCTGTCGGAGAGTGATCGAACTTGATCGATGCATCAATAACAGCGCGAAACCCAGCCTGCTCCTGGTGGGTTTGCTCTTCATGTACATATAATATATATATATATATAATATTTATATACTGCATATATATATATATATATTCAAGTATATATTTTGTACAATCTAGAAAAAATGACGGACAACAGATTTGACGCTATTGCTATCAACCTTAAACCCCTATGCTTGATGCGTCAATGTGTGAAGCGCACCAGATTTGTTCTCAAGGTACGTTCTTTGCACATCAGGCGACGACGAAGCCCGTTCACTAGGTCAGCGCGGGGTGGGTATTGTACTCAGCAATAGGGCCCAGCCCTCTTCGATCGATTGGATCCCCGTCAACCGTCGTTTAGTTGCGATGTCTTCAGTGTTCAATCGACCTCAGGAATGGAAGAAACAACAAAAGGTGTCTGCTTATCATAAGGGTATATGCACCGAACAACTGCAGTCCAGAAACAAAAAGGACGATTTCACCGAACTCATTCGGTTGCGTCGAACATCCGACAAAGTTGTACTCGCAGGGGGCTTTGACGCGTTTTAACTCGGAGGATAGAAAACTGAGAGCTTCAGAAGCTTGTCTAAGCGGTAGTTGTGCTCTGTTCCGCCTGCGGAAAGATAACGGTAATCGATTTCATTGGTTCTACGAAACTCACCATTTTTTCCTATCCAGTACCAACTTGCAACACAACTCTTGACGGACGGTCACATTGCGCACCAATTCAACTGGCACGTTAATTCAAATCGACCGCATTGCCGTAAGCAAACGTTGGCGTGGCTCAATGGAAAAATTACAGGTTCTTTTGGACCACCTGCGTTGAGTCTGACAACGCCTTAGTTTTGACATAGTTCACTCTCGGACTCATTGGTCCGCGATAAAACCAGCAAACTTGGCTAGTACTTCATCGCTTGTCTGTCCCAGCAGCGCGTGAACGTGGATCAGAGCTAGCGCTTGAGCTAAGCGTGAACCAACGCGATGGTGTAGATGAGTAGTGGGATCAGATTAGGCGAGCAACGCATTCCGCAGAGAATGTTGTTTGTGGGTCTGAGTCTCAAGCCCGTCGGAGGAATTAGATCTCATGAGTATGAGCTCAAGTGGAGATAAAACGACAAAACTCTACCTGCCAGGACCAAAGCAGGGTTAGATGGCGTCTGTAACGTCAAATCACGAAGAGTCACAAGAAGGACAGCGAAAAACGGTGGGAAACAGTAGCTAGTAAAATGAAAGTAGAAGCTGCATCAGGGACGTCAGACTGTTCCGACTGATACGCAATACGGGAGGTCGGTAAACCCCTGTTAGTGAAAAAGTTGGCAATAAAGGAGCACAAGCTACTCACAATAGGGAACAACGGCTTGATTGCTGGGCGAAATACTTGAGCGAACAGTTCAGTCGACCTGACGCTAGCCAGATTACCTCATCTGCAACTGAAGCTCCGTGGGCAGTGACCTGTGATCCACTGGCAGAAACAGAAGTTCGGTCTCGTATTCAAGCTCTGAATAGAGGATGGATTCCCTCCTACTCTTTTCAAGAGGGAGCCATAACCTTGTAGGCTCTATTAGTAACTTACTGCACAAAAATTGGACACAAGAGAACATTCCTTTATCGATGGGCGGATCACTGATCGTTCCCATCTTTAAGGAGGGATCTCGCAATGATTGTGAAAACCTCCGCGTGATAAGTTTGATCCCAATCGTCGCCAAACTTTTAACCTCCGTTATATTATGACGCCTGACTCTTTTAAAAGATACCAACAACCGTGAACAGTAAGTCGGATTCCGACCTGGACGTGGATGTAGTGACCAATGTTTTACGTTGCGTCAGGGCCTTGAGCTGTGCCACACCCACAGTCGACCAACGATCGCAGTATGCCTCTACCTGAAAGGAGCCTTCGACTCAGTTGACCGCGAAGCTCTGATGGGCTCGCTTCTTCGAAAAGGAATACCCCGGAAGGACATCAACTTACTGAGGGCAGTGTACTTCCATGCCTCTGGTCGAGTGAGGCCGTTCTTCACCAGCGGTGGCATTCGTCAAGGGTGCCCTCTTTGACCATTCGTGTTCAATTCAGTTGTAGACAAAATTCTGGATAACGCACCAAGTGGTCACCAAACCGTAGGTGTTGAGTGGACAGTTGGAGAAAAGCCGCGTGATTTAGAGTACGCCGATGAAATCGCTTGTCTTTCGAATGTATGAGGACACGCAAAGCGCACTGGATCGACTAGAAAGTACTGTTATCACATTCGGTATGTGCTTCACACCTTCAAAGTGCAAAGTGATGCTGTCGCTCACTCCCGCTTTGAAAACAAATAACCAGGAATTAGTTACAATGAATTTCATTTCCCTATTTAGGGGGTTTTGTAACCAATGTCAGTAGCGCCTACATTTCCAAAGCTCAAGCGGTGTATGCAGGAGTGAAACACCTTTGACTTAGACGCAACGTTTCACTGACGTTGAACGGTCGTGTGTCATTGTCATTTCTTATCAGGCCAGAATGCTTGAAACGGTATGTATGCACAGTTAGATTGTGTACTCCGTGTGTTGATCATACAGGTTCATTTTCTTTCCCCTTCCTCAAAATGGATCCAATATCTGTCCATGTTACCTTTTCCCGCTAGCTTCATATGTATTGTAAGTTTGGCAGTGATCAGTGAAGTTCGTTTGACTGTACTTTACTGTACGATGATGAGTTAATTTACAGCCTACTGTTCAAAAGGTTGCAGCGCTTGGGACCAACCCGTAAGTTGCATGAAGCAAAGCATCTATCTTGCCACTTAAAGTATGAACTTAGTTAAATAACGAACTCGTCAAGCAAACAGTAAAAGGAATAACAAGGAGGAATTAACTGGTGGTGATGCAGACTAAGTGGAATGAGGAACTCTGCGAAGGGATTTGTTATTTTAATAGCAAAATGTATAGTGCAAACGGCGGTGATAGAAAATATATCGGATAAGGAAATGCAAATCTCGTGTGTAGCGTACGGCGAACTCGCTTGACAAACCGGAAAATGATGCAGTACCTAATGACTACTGTCACGAACAGGTAGGTCTCATTCAACCGATCGGTTTTTAGTGTCATTAACAGACAGACGCGCACAACGAAAAATGCATTTGGCGGAATAGGCAACGGATTCCAAATTCACATAACATCCTGGAGTAAGTTCACTGTTCACTCTTAAGGCATTATAATTACGTCGGGAGAGTGCATCAGCAAAAGAGGTAGGTACTTAAGGTGTTATATTTTTATCAAAACAGTTGATTGAAATAGCTTTGATTTGTATGCAGTGGAGCGAGTTTCATGATGCTTTTGATTAACAGTCATTTTTTTCAAGTTCGCCGGGCTGCCTGGAAAAACTTGACGCAAATGGAAACACAAAATTGCACTCGGACATATTCGATTTCGATGAATTCTAGTTGTTTTTATGACATCTGCTTAAAGTATCGTTGCCATGAGGCAGAGAGTAGACACGACAGCATAAATAACCCTAAAGTTGTTGTCGTGCGATCAAATAGCGGAGCCACATGATTGGGTCTATTTACAGTCGTAAAATTCCGGCGCGAATATCAAGAAAGCATATGTTTTATCCCTTTACATATCTGATATTGATCGTTATCACGTGTTCCGATGGACATGAGCTATCTGCTTGGTCCGGATTTCGGACATGAGTCGGTTTCTGCTAGAGATCGTGCCCATGATCGAACTGACTTCTCACAGCAACAACGGGATGAATCGAATGCAATGAGAGTGAGAAGCACTATTCACCTGAACCGAACACTAGCATGAACGAGTATTGTAACAATGGAACGTAGGACTTTATGACCGCTTTCGTTCCAACCGGAAGAAAATTGCATCCTGGTCTGATCAGGAACCCTCAAAGAAACTCGGATTATGGAGGCGAACTCGTCCCGATTCTGGAACACATAACTGGGTCAAAATTGCAGAATTAATAACCGAGCGATGTATATACATTTTAATGTACCACAGTTAGACGCAATTCAGGTTAAAGTTACGATGGTAAATAAGAGGGATGGAAGAGGAATAAGGGGATGATTGTTATCAAATCACAGTCAAAAAGTAAGGAAACTGGGTGTCATATAGCTAATGCGTTTTAATTCGTAGGATATAAAAAATCAATGCAAAGATGAAAGAGAATTATCAACATGGAGATGGAGCTTAGTGCTGAATTAGGAGTGAATAGAAATTCGTTCACAGAAAATCCCACCGTGAAAAGTATGAGAAACCAGTTTCACGAAGTTCAGTTACCCGGAACAGTTCAATTTGGTTTAACTAATACAGAATTTACGTAAGCCCGTGAAAAAGATCGTGAAACGAACAATAAAAAATCTTTTTGCATCCGCTCTATGTGCAATGACTAAGTCACGTGAGCGTAAGGTTGGAGATATGATCCAACTTCTGTGGTATGAACTCGGATTTTGGCATGGATCTACAAACGAAACAAATCAGACGGTCCTAATGCAAGTTGTTCAAGAAAATTAAATAGGATGCAACCATAAAAATAGGAATGGGAGAGCAGTTAGGAACTCAGATATCAATAACATATTTGCGCGTGTATGGGAGGGAATTTAGTCGGTCGATGACAAATGGAACACATCACACATTTTTATTGCACACCAGTATGCGATGAACAGCAGAGGGGGCGGGCCCCATAGTCACGAAGATCTGCCGTTCAGTGATGGTAACCGTCAACCTAAGCCCTGGGACTTGGAGTGGCGAACTACATAAAGTCCCGCTAGGTCAGGCGTGGTATAGAACTGGGCGACAGCAACGCTGCCTACTATTTACGTTGAGTGGCGATGGCGGGGCTTGAACCTCGGACCACAGGGTCTGAAGCACACCGGTGACAGCGGCTAAACCATTGCACCACCACCGGCCATGTACGATAAACGTGAACAAATATCTCAGATGTTTGAACAAAACAAGGATCAAATGTGAAATGAGTAGCCATTATCGTGCAAAACCGAAGGAATTGCCATGTTTCTGAAGATATTCAACAAAACTGCCTGACAAGGTTTTTTTTGGTTACTTCGTCTCGGGACGAAATTGGCTCACCAGTCCAGATAAGCTGTTGCCACATGTTCGACATACTACCACATGGCTCTATTGAGCAATTTTCTAATGCCAAAAACAGAAGTTGCTTCGTCACATGAACTTTGAGCCACAGTAAATCAATTGTCCGTTAGATAGATCATCAACAAGTCACATGCTCACAAACTTAGGTTGCACAAACTACTTGAAATCAATGGCTTTAATTAGAACTAGTTAGCGATTGTCCGGTGACGAACAATTCACTATGTTCCATAGGTTATTTATCAGCGATCATCAATCCAGTTTAAAGGTTCCCCTTGTTCTCGTTTGTATTTACTGCGGAATGTTCTGTTTTCTTTGACCAGGATTAAAAACGAGAGAGCCTTCGCGTACTGGGCAAACAAGGGAGAATTCAACACCGACTCTTCCGGTGAACTTTTGTGTCACTATCGTGCACCGCAAATGCGCGGAATTGATGCGAGTTCCGCATGACAAGCGGATGCTATCATGTCGTCTGTGGAAAACAACTTTCGTTGACATTCAGTTGCCTACCGAGCTTGTCAATTAATTTTCAGACGTTCCATTACCAGTAGACGTGACATTTACAAGATTATCAAACTTGAAGATTAGAATTCAACTGGACGATACGACGAAGCAGGAGATAATGTGTTGTGCCTGTTTCCTTTAGGGAACAAAAAGAGCAATCAATGAATAAATATATAATACCGCTAAATGCAAAGTAACAGAAGTGACAAATAATAATAATAATCAGGAATCGCCTTCGATCACGACCATCACTAAGCGCGAAAACATGACTGAATACTCACATCATTCATCAGTTTGGAATTTGAAGGTGTGTGATAGTGCTCCCGTTCCAAAACCGATTGTTTGGAAGTTTCCGGAATATCGTGTGTCCGATAAAAGCATTTGACTAGCACAGCAAACTTGTCACGACGTGAAGACTTTATCTCCTCAATTAGGCCTATGGTGTAGTATTCAAAATCCGGTTCCTCATAGTAGACGAAATCACCTGAAAAATGAATAGAGTTGTAATTAGATCGTTGATCTCAGTCAAGTGGTTTCAAAATAACGAACTAACCAAATCGATAGCAAGACGACATATAACAGATCTTGAAGCCATGAAACACGTAATCCGTACAGCTACTCGTAACTACGGAATTCCGCAAATCGCTGTCATAAACTAGTATATAGGGAAATATATTTACATAAAAGATGTTTTGCATGTTTATGTTCAAATCAGACGAACTTAAAACAGCCAGTTTTCACAAGAACTTAGCAATCGAATTTTGTTTGCCCATTCAAGTTGTACCAGCGAAAGAGAATATTTAGCGAGGGGGATGCTCGACACAACGGACAAAGCACAAACCTGTCATCCAGCCAACATTATTCTGCCGTTTTCGTACGGTCAACTCCGGTAGACTTATCAAAACTCAAACAAAACACAACCGAGCACCTTGAAGAATAGGGAAATCAAGTTAACCACCGATCTCTGCCAGTTATTGTTAATGATAAAAAAGACTGTCCAGACTTTTATTCTTCCAAAGTGAGGCGTCACCTATGGCTCCACCTCT
>UZAN01056266.1:392-11552 GCA_900618425.1 Echinostoma caproni | reverse complement strand
AGGTAGGGTACAGGGGAATTTTTATAAATGTTAATGCGAGAGGGCAGCTGTTGAAATCAGGAGCGTGTGGACGGATGAGAATGACAAGACGAAAGATCAAGGTGTAGTGGATGAAGAGGGTCAACTAGAATCTTGTGAGCAAATTTAAAACATGAGTTGATGTGACCATCAATGAGATCTGTCATTAATAAATCAATTGGGATTAGTGATGCACGACTGATTATCACCAAACCACGGCGAATTGTTTTGAAGTCGTGTTTTAAAAGACCGGGAAACACTAAAGGAGAGCAATAAAGTAGAATGGGTAGAGCGCATTGATGAACGAAAGATGACTGACTGTGGGGTTCGGAATTGCCCGAGTTTGCGTAACTGAAAAGATAGGCGTCTCAGTTTTTCCATAAAGTTGTAAATACGTGTAGACCAAAGAGGATTGCTGTCGATGCTGACACCCAGGTACTTAACTGAGGTCATTCTAAATACAGTTTTATCGTTAGGAATGGCAGAGTCCATTAGAAATGAGGAGCGGAAAGACTGAAAATACACTCTACGCACTTAGATATGTCAAGTCTGAGACCAGATTGATTAGAAAATTGTTGGATGTGGGATAGGTCTTCACTAAAAGAATGAAATTTCGAAAGGAGATGAGACTGTCTGAGACAAAACATACTTTTGGATGTGCGCAGGAGGTGGGACTGAAAGATCATTAATAAAGGCAGAAAAAAGATATGGCGACAGAACAGCACCTTGAAGAATACTACAATTATTAACAAGAGGTTTTGTTGCCTTCCTTCTTAACTTGGTGCACTGGACCCTCTATGTGAAATAGTCAGCAAACCATGAGAGCATTAGTTTTGGAGTGCCAAAAGGTTCGAGTTTGGAAAGAAGAGATTATCGGGAAACAGAATCAAACGCAGACGAATAGTCCAGAAAAACAACGGACAGACTTGACCGAATGGTTCAATGACTTGCTGATAAAATGCACTAGAGTGGATATGGCGTCCAATGTAGATCTGTCTGGTTTATATGCTAACTGAAGGGGGCCATGAGGAATTGTGGTGTCTGACTGCAATCAACTCAGGACGGCTTTTTCAGTTAACTTTAGAGCCACTGGGGTCAACACGACAGGACGTGTAAATGGAAAATGAAAAACGGTCTGATCAGCTGCTCGGTGGCGTAGTGGGTAGCACGCTTGCGTTCTGCCCATAAAGTCCCGGGTTCGATTTGAAGTCGTGTGGTCCTTAACTTCTCCCTCTTAAACTGAATTTCATTCTGTATGTCAAGTTCAGCTTCTGCTGTTAGAAGCCGACATTTGGCTAGAATGAGCGGAAGATCCCACTTTTTGGACCACAGTATAACCGCCTGCAGGTCATGATACACGTTCGCTCCAGCCACCTTGAAGTCGTCCGCGAATATAAAGCACGGGTTGTTGATTTCCCGTGGCACATCATTGACGAACATCAGAAACAGGGATTAGCACAAAACCCTGAGGAACACCGCCAGTCATATTGGCTGGCATCGATAAGTGCATACCAACCTTGACCTGGAAGGTGCGGTTAGTTATAAAGCAGTATACTCGCAGAACTGACATCTGCTTCTGCTGTCCTGATCTTTAGCTCCCCATATACCCCGGAGGCTGCAGGCATTTGTATACCAAACGGTCACATCAGGGGACCTGAGCTTCATTTTGCTCGGGCTGTTTCCTTTTGGGGTGCCCTCGAGCGTAAGACCCGAGGGAGAGTCAAGTTTTTTGCTTTAGGAGTGGGTGATTTCGGAATCGCTTTCACGTCCCATTTATTGCTATCCTTCTTAATTCTGATGTCCTCGACGGTGACGTCGTACTTCGCTCCATCTTCTGAGGGAGCCATCGATTGCCCTTTCCCTAGTGCATCCTGCACTGATAGCCTCAGCCTTGTTGTCTGCGTATTTGTAACAACAGTTGCCCAACTGGCCGACCTAAGGATTTGAGTGTTTGAAATGGTTTTCTTCACCAAAGCGGGTACGATAATCGGAACGTTTTTCATCTGAGCCTCGCGCGTGGTTTTACTCTTTTCTTTCAAATGAAGCCGTTGTTGCGCATCATTAGTACCAGTTTTATCGAACTTCGTTTCTTTTGAACGATGACTGCCCTTCTCTGGCTCATTGCTATTCTCAGATGGCCCACCCCTGGCTTGTTCAAAACTTTAGGCATGGAGCTACCTAGCGGTACCCTATCCACTCTTTGTATTTGTATAGTCGGTTCTGTTGCTGGCACGGTCAATGATACTGTGGTGATCCAGGCCTACGTGATGACGCCGGCGCGTTACAGTTTCAGGACATTTGCGATCAATCAAATTTGCATACTGACATCAATGACACGCGCATGGCTTCTGAATACACGTTATTGGTGGATCGTGCCATCCAATCCAAGACAGTGCAGACAGAAGCAGAATTATGCAAGCAGTACTGCAATTGGTGGAGGCCTATGTAACCAATAATCTTCTTTTTTACACATTATTTATTTGCCCTGACTTCTTCCAATGAATGAATTACTGCTTACTACCATTCCTATGGCCTTTTCCTTGCGTCTCGTTTTCGTAGGACANCGTGCCATTGCGGTTCAGTGCTTCTTTGATCCAGTCCGTGATAGCTGATTATTGATTCGGGTCCTGTGATTCATATTGCGCGGTTGGCGTTCCGAATTCCGTGTGTAAAACTACTATTACTACAATTATTACAAAGTGGCGTCCCGCGATGGAGCTTCCAACGATTGAACAACTGAATCTGCAGACAGGTTCATCGTAGATCGAGGAATGGGTTGAACGATTTGAGCTGTGGTGCAGTATTCGCAAAGATGGTGCACAGAATCAATCAGCCTTATTTCTTACTGCTGGTGGCCGGGGCCTGTATTCCCTGTTGAGAAACCTGGCATTCCATGAGGCTCCGGCTAAAGTACCATACGAGTCCCTGAAGTCGCTGCTGCTCAACATGTTGTGCATATTAAAACAAGCTGTACAATCATGTCATATAAAAGTCCACAGAACAGTAAGACACTACAGTACCCCCTTCTAGAATGAAAATGTAAACGGAATATTCAATAAACGCAAGAGTAAAAGCGAATTGTTAAAATAATTGAGCAGGAAGTTGTACATTTCTACCAAGACATGTTTTCCATGGAACGGTTGGAAGTGTATTTGCGCGTGTAGAGGGTGGGATGGTTAGAGAAGTGTGTTATGTCTGTTGGATGACTTGGTGTTGGTGATGTATTGAGGATAACCAGTGAAGGAACAACATGTAAAGATTGTGTGATGGATAAATCGAATTATGAATCGAGATACGCGGGTTTTAAACGATCGATGCTTACCGAGTCATGCTCTCTCTTGCGATCCAAAACGAAAAAATTATTGAAACGAAAAACTACTCTGTATGGTCAGGTTTATGATGCTCTTAGTGTTTGACGTGTAGCGTCGCAATGAATGGAAACGTGGTCACATGAGTGCAAATCATCAGGCACTTTTGCAGTTCACTTGTGTTAGCATGTTAGAGTTGGTTTGGTATGCACCGTATGGTCTCGCAATCTTTCAGCAAATGTCAAGGGAGAAACAGGGGTTGACTGTCGGAGTTGAAGCAAATCACCTGGTAGACGAGGAGTAGTGCCGTAAACCAAATTTGCCACCGTACATCCGACATCTTTGATGATAGAGCAGATGCTCAGGAGGTTGAGTGGAAGACGTTCGGTCAAGCAAGTATCTTCGTGAGCGCGAAGTGAGGCTTTGAGTTGTCGGTGAAGACGTTCAAATAAGCCGTTTTCCGCGAGGTGGTATGCAGTGGTGCGAATGTGTTCACAACCAAATAGCCACGTGAAATCACGAAGGAGCGCAGATTAGAATTGAGCGCCTCTGTCATTGGTTGCATCTTGGGGAACACTGGGATGGGAAATCTAGTGTAACAGGAAATGTTGTGCAACGAACTCAGAGGAAATGTCTCCCAGGGGAGCCGTCACCGGCCAACCTTTGAAACGGTCGACATATGTTAGCAGATATGTCTAGCCATTTGAAGTGGGAATTGGGCCAACAAGATGAATACGAACACGAGAAAAAGAGTGTATAGGACGGCGAAATGACCTGGGAAAGAAACAGTGTGGCGGTGAATCTTATTTTCTTGACACTGTAAACAAGGTTTTGCCCAATGTAGGACGTCTTTGTTCTTACTGGGTCAAATGTAACGACGGGCAGTCAGACGTAACGTAGACCGAACATTGTGGTGCGCCAATGAATGAGAATACATAAAAATGGGTTGTCTTGAAGTATTGAAGTGAGTCACTGGTTCGAGGCTGTTGCCCAACTGTCCCGAGTCCTTGAAAGGTAACTGCGTTTTCTTTTCGTTCGAATGTTTTCTAAAACAGAGAATACTGAAAAGGTATTAGTAGGTTTCCCCGCTCGAGGTGAGAAGTAAAATGAAAAATTACAAACTTTTGTATAATTCCAAAAAAATGTTTTTTCAAAGGTTTTCCTTTACTAGGGGTGAGTAGATAAACCTAAGCGATAGTCAAGACGAAGTTTAAAAACCCCCTTGCTGGGGCACTGAATATCTCTTATGGAAGGGCATTCGATGGGGATATCACCCTGAAGGTGAAAGATGATGCACGTAGATTGGTTCTCGGACGGAGCTTGTAAAGTTTTTGCTATGATCTCGGGTAGGCTGAGAGTCAGCCGTGATGTAGAAGGTTTCGACAATACCCGTGTCCAAGAGATGATAGAAGAGAAATAGATCCCTCCGAATGCGTCTGACTTCTAACGGATTAAAGCCCAGTTGTTGAAGTCGCGTTGGGTAGGGAAGGTCCCTGAATCCAAAGACGGACTTTGTGGTGGCCCTTTGGACGCGTTTAAGGCATTCAGGATCTCGGATGAGACTGGAGTACGCAACTTGGCTTCTGTACTCTAAGAGAAGGTGGATGTAAATTCCGTAAATAAGGGGANCTTTATATTGGTCTAGTTGGGGTAGTAGGTGGCAACCATCTATCGTAAAATGGGTGAGATGGGCGACCATTGAGTGACATCCCAACACACTTGTCATTGTTGATTGGAAGATTCCAGATCGGTGACCAGCGTTTGGTAGCATAGATTGAGGTCTGTAAAAGAGAGGTATCTGTATCCCAGATGGTGACATCATCAGCGTACATCGCAATTCTTGATGATACTACATCGGGTGGGTTATCCATATAAACAAGGAAGAGAATGGGGCCTAGAACGGATCCTTGGGGAACACCAGTGGTAATTGGGCTGGCCTGTGATGAAGATTTGCCAACTCGTATTGCAAATGAGGGATTCGAGAGGAAGACAGAGGAGTGCCAGCAAGGGGTCCACAATCCCGTGTGCTGCGAGTTTGTGGAAAGGAGGGATGTATGGGATCTTGTCAAATGCCTTCGCAAAGTCAACGAAAACGACATGGGAGATCTTGCCGGAATCGTAGGCTTTGATCAGGCTATCCATGACAGTCAGCATATTGGTGATGCAACACCTGCCAGGTAGAAATCCGAGCTGAAAACGAGAAACAAGGTTATTGACCCTCAGCTGCTTCAGGATTTCGTCTTTTACTAGACTCCCGAAAATTTTGCTGGGAATGCTGGTTAGGGAAATGGGACGGTAGATAACAGGGAAGTGTCTACTGCCTTTTTTGTATATAGGGTAAACAACGTCTTCTTTCCAGGTTGTGGAAAAGGCTCTTTCGTCCACACTGCGTNGTAACCTGGGTGTATATTATCAGGTCCCATGGAGCAGTACGGATTAATGCTCCGAAGTCTCCTTTCAGTCTTATCTTGTTTGAAAAGGATGAATCCTACGGATGAATTTGTATCTAGCAGCTGCAGAATGGGGTGTTTGAGTGCCAGAGGGGAGTTGAATGTTTTCTGGAAGTGTGATCGGAAGATATCCACCGCCTCTGTTGGGGATGAGGCAACTGTTTCGTCTGGGTTAGTGATAGCTTTGGGGTGAGAGAAGGCTCACGCAAGCTACGAATGTACTTAAAGAAGAAGGGTTTATTGTTTCGAGCATTGGTAAGGATAGCTCTCTGGGTGCACCTCTGATGCTCCCCAATTTTGTGTTGGTGGAGGTTTCTAACTTGTTTAAAAGCATCTCCTTCGGCCGTGAGAAGAGTATTCATGTATCTTGCAAAACGCTTGGCCGTCGTATCTAACAGCCGTCTAACTGGGCAAGGGAGGGGGGCTTAGCATTAAAAGCAATTTGAATTCGGGGAGCGAATTGTGAGTTTGCGAGAGAGATGACTTGCTCTGTGTCACTGGCGAGGCCGTCAACAAACATTCCCGAAGAAGGACAGATGTGTAGTTGCAGAAACCGGTTTATAGACTCGAAGTTTTTTCTTATGAAGGGAGGAACGCATCGAGTGTTATCACTAAACAGATTCCAGGTTAATATGTAGCCATTAGTTAGCTAAACATGAACACTTTTTCCAAGAGGGGAAAGCTGGTTAATGACATCCACTTAGTGTCTTTCATTGGTAACGACCAGGTCTAGTAAAGACGCGGTTTGTCCTTGTCGGAATCTGGTTGGTAAAGGTACGTGGTGCGTCCAGCATTTCTCGACTAGAAAGTCAGTGAGAGGGCAACCGAGGGAGACGTCTGTCGAGAACGTCTTTTGCCAGTCAATGCTTGGGCAATTGAATATACCTACCACGGGAAGATGAGAATGTTTGCAACTTTACGTGACAGGCCTAAATTGGTCTATCAGGAGCTGATTCTCTGGTAGAATGGATTGAGGTGGGCGACAGACTAGGCACATCAGGAAGTTGATCGTTCTGGAGATCTGAAAACAGATACCCAGACTATTTATGAGAGGGACAGCATCAGGGTTTATAAAGAGAAGGGAGTTGGTGCTTTAATTAAATTATGACCCCACCTGCTCTTCCGCGGGTGGAGTCTTTTCTAGTAAGATAATAGCTTGGCATGGTTACTTCGCCATTGCCGAAATCCACCGTCAGCTAGGTTTCTGTCAGCAGTAAAAAGTGTAAGTTATTGTCCAGTACAAGCTGCCTTAATTCTAGAATCTTGTTTTGGAGGCTGAGGCAGTTGCAATAAAAGCATTTAAAAATTCGCTCATCATGAGGCGAAGAGAGAAGGAGTTGGAGGGCGTTGGTGGGTTGGGTTGTGGGGACATAAGCGGGGAACCCCAAGTGCTGTCGGTCGGAGATTTGTTGGACACCTACGTGCAAGAAGGGTGGGGGTTTCACGGATGGCCGCCTTTCTGGAGGGCGACCCTCCGGAGACCCCATCAGAAAAGTTGATTTCCTGTTGGGGGTGGACACGGAAGTTGGGAGGAAGGGATGAGCTTTGGAGAACCTGGTAGGCTTCGGGAGAGTTGGAATTGCAGTCTTGAGTTTCTGGATCGTGGTAACAGGCAGCTGAGGCGATTTTTTCCCGTGACTATGTTGCTTTCTAGGACAAGGGGATCATCAATTAGGCCTTTTTTGCTCCGGGGGGGGGGGGGCGTTGATCGTTCTGAGCCCGGTTAGCTTTCTCTGGATTGTGGTTTCGGGGACCATATGCACCGACGTCTTTTCTCTGCCATTGATTTCTGCGTGTGCAGAACAATTACGTGTTCGCCGAGCTGCATGCTACTGGCTTGAGGTAAACCACTGTCTCGTTTAGAAGGAAAGCTTTGCGTGAGATGGGCCGTGAGTGGATTACATCAGTTTCCCGACATATGAACAGGACGAAGGCGATTTGGAGAAGCTTGAAGTCTGTCGAGGGATAATAGGGGGCTTTCTGCTTCTCAACGGGGAGAATAAGGTGTAGAGTCCCTTGCAGGATCGTTTTAGGGATGTAGCAGAAACGTGATGAGCGTTTGGGCTGTAGAAGAGGAGCTCATATGTACTACGAGGCCGAGGGGAGTTTTTGTTTTCTTTGGAGCCGGGCTTGAAAACCGTCGTATCCAGATGTTTAAAGATTAACTTCGCCATTTCCTGAGGGGTTAAGGAGCTCAGTGAATGTCCTCAGAAGATAATACTTTTCGAAGCAGTTGCGTCTGCTTGTAAAATTCCTGATTTATCAAGTATTTGCTGCTCGGAGGCTTTGATTGCTTGGTCCGCCGCGGAGTGAACTGGGGAGCTCAACATGAGGGCGTTGAGCTTGGTAACCTGGTCACGAGAGTATTTAGTTTAGCCTTCAGCTTCTCTAGTTCTAAGGCCTGTTTCTGTATGATATCTAGCATTTTGGCTTGCGGAAGAGTTTTATTTATGTCTTTCACAGGCTTATCTAACCTAATGGGAAAGGTGTCCTTGTCGGAGGATGCGAGAGAAGTTTTATCAGCCGTAGAAAGATCGGATGATGTAATAAAATTTACAACGGGTTAAAACAAAATAATTAGAGCCGAGTGAATATAAACTTCTAGAAATACACAAACCAATAGCGAAGTTAAATTTTGAACGTACCGTGTCCCAAGTTTGACGCATACTAAACGGTAAAATGGATCGAGTATGCCCAGAGGAAGTATCACAAAATGGTGGATGGTGACTGTGGAAGAAGGACTTGTGTGCAACGTGGTGAGGTGGATTTTAGCAGGTCTCCGAAATGTGGGTCACTGGATTGATGTTGAGAAATGGTCTCAAGGCTGACATCGGATGATATAGCCATACTGTTGATGTTGAGCCGAGAGACAGCGTCTGCGACGGTGTTGTCCGATTCGCTGATGTGTCGGATATCGGTAAAAAGAATTGAGGAATGAAATCCAAGTGACGAATTTCGCGCGAAAAGTAACTGTCAGAACGTTCACAGAAAACAAACATCAGTGGTTTGTGGTCAGTTATAATGATGAATTAACGACCTTCGAGGAGGTGGCGAAAATGTCGCATGGCAAGGTATACTGCCAGTAAGTCGCGATCAAAGATTTTGTAATTAGTTTGGGATGGGGCGAGCTTCTGTGAATAGAAAGCCAATGGCTACTGGACATTTGCGACCATTTGATGAACTGCCACTCCAACGGCATGATTCGACGCGTCGGTATGCAACACCAATTGAGTGGATGGAGATGGGTTGAAGTGGAACAAATGCGCGTTGCATGAACACCGACAGATAATGAGGTTGAGGTGTCGAGTAGTTTTTGCTGCTTGATATCAGCAAGGAAACCAAAAGCAGACAAAAGATCAACATCAATGTTGGCAATGCGGACATCAACAATGGTGAAAATGCACATGAATTGGCGTCTCAAACCAAGGTTGACGGTGATACAGCAACGGCCGTAGGTGTGAATGCGACTTCCGTTAGCTGCTTGTAGGGTGACAGCGGTTGGTTGAAGGTGTCGGTAGCATGCCGTGCGGGGAATTACTCTCAGTTCAGCAGCGATATCGATCAAAACTCGGATACCGCTGCTTTCATCTTGAATGAATAATAGACGACTAAGAAGGAGGCCGAAAATAGGCGCCGTCATTAAATTCCTGCTTTGGGGTTTCCCTGTGAGGTGAACAAACAGGTTGGGATGCATTCCTTGGATCTGGAACCAAACTGTTGGNTGTTGAGGATTGCGGCTGGCTGGTGGGTAGTTTCTGAGGGTTTACGAAGTCGAGCGACTTCGACTTCGGCTGCGGCTGGACGAAACGTGAGCGGGAGAGGTGAAGAACCAATTGCTGCATCTACAGTTCAAGGTTTTTCATTCATGAAGTGATATCATCACAGCGAGGAGCGGTCGGGGTTGGGTTGGAGCAAGCGGTGATATGTTGCGAAGCTGGGTTGGCTTCGAACATCTTATTCGTGGCCATTGCCATTTCATCCAACGAACAGTTGGAAAGAACGAATAAAACTTCCCGGATGTGTGGAGGGAGACGGTTCACCAAAGCTGACGGAGGATGGTGTCATCAAGTACGCGGGTAACGATGATTTGCCGCATGTGTCAAAACAACTGGGACAGGGTGCGGTCACCGAATTCGAGGTCCCCAAACAATTCATCCAATAGGCGTTCATCCGACACAGCTGTGCTTCCTTCAACTGGATGCATGAATCATTCTCAGACATTGTGATTGTCATGGCAGCTGATGCATCGCAGTTGAAACGAAAGGTGTTCTATTCTTCTTCTTTATTATTGTTTTTTCCCTGTCAGTTCAATCTTTTGCTGTCTGTAACTTCCTGTTTGTTTAAACTTTCTAACATAACGTTTTCAAGGTTCGACCCGGGACATATCAGCGAGAGGTTTTGATATAGATTCTTTTTGACGAGAGGAATGTTTCCGTTAAGGAATTGTCTGACGGTACGCTTTCTACGGAAAACGTCCTCGATCTGGCTTGGGATATGGAGAGTTATTTGTTTATCCACCGGTTTGAACTGAAGGAGTACCTGGTCACGCAAAGATTGTTGTTGTCGCCATCTATGACCCACTGGGGTGGATTGGCCCATTCATATTACCTTTAAACTTATGTTTTGAAGACCATTGTAGGAAAGGAGTGAGTTGTGATGAATTGATAGAGAGTGAAGGGCACAGATGGCGGCATTGTTGTGCCATTTTAGAAATGCTAAATGGTATTAAGTTGCCCAGACGGTATTTTCATGGAACTGCAGAAACGGATCTCCAGTTGGAGCTCCAGGTATTGAGTGACGCATCGGAAAAGGGATATGAGACTGCGGTGTACTTTCGCTTCATAGGTAAACAGAAATCTACGAAGTATGCGCTGTTTATGGCTAAGTCCCGAGTTACTCCTTTGAAGTTCATCACTACAGCTCGTCTCGAGTTATCGGCTGCGGTGTTGGCTATTCAGTTATCTTGAACGATACAAAAAGAAATGGGAATATCGCTACGACAAATGTTTCTGGTCGGGCTCTGCATCCGTCATAATTGATATGAAAATGATGAAAGAATCTTTGTCGCTAATGGCATACCTAAGATCAAAGAAATTTCCACCCCAAACAGTGGCTACACGTGCCAGGAAAGGATAACCCTGAGGACAGCCTCACTAGGTATGACGCATTAAAAAAAGACCAAATCCTCAGATTTCAGGGGCCACAGTTTCTAAGTCAACTGGTCATAACTGACTAAGAAAAAGGTGCATGCCCCGATTTCTCAAACGAATTCTTAGAAATAAAGTAGGAAAGAGTGATTGCATCTGTTGTTAGCGTTGCATATAAACGTTATTTTAAGAGGTTCTCGTCGTGGTTGTCAATGATAAAGTTGGTGGCCTGGATTT
>UZAN01056265.1:0-13756 GCA_900618425.1 Echinostoma caproni | reverse complement strand
GTAGTAGTAGTAGTAGTAGTAGTAGTAGTAGTAGTAGTAGTAGTTATACGGAATTTGGAACACCAACCACGCAATATGAATTATAGGACCCGAATCGATAATCAGCTATCACGGACTGGATCGCAGAAGCAATGTCCCACGAGAACGAGACGCGAGGAAAAGGCCAGAGAACAGGCAATAATTAGTTCGTTTATTGGAAGAAATGAAGGTGATCAAATAATATGTACAAAGGGAGATTATTGGCTACCTGGGCATCCACCAATTGGATTGCAGCACTGCTTGCATAATCTTGCTTCTGTCTGCATTGTTTAGGATTGGCCGGCACCATCCGCCAATGACGTGTATTCAGAAGCTATGCACGTGCTATTGACGCCAGCATTCAAACTTGATTGATCGCCAATGTCCTGAAACTGTAACGCGCCGCTCCAGGGTAGGCGCCATCGTGTAGGCCTGGATCACCACACATCCGTGAGTGATCGTGCATATTATTATTATCATTATTATTTTCTCTTTATGAAGTTATTCAAAATATTCTGTAAAAATTCTGAGTCATGATAAGCTTTAGCTTTGTTAAACCGTCCATAATAAAACTTTGACTTTGACTCTGAAGTTGTACTCTATATGTACGGTTCGAACTGCGAAGTTAAACTAGGTGTTAGTACCATCGCTGATAGAGCCTAACTGCGGTCTGCCAAAAAGAACCTTGATTTCTCAATGATTAACCGGATTCATTAACTAAAACCGGTTGGGTTTTTCATTAAGACAAATCGGCTTTCGGATGTAGCCTAAACAAACAACAGCTCTTTGAGTCCATCCCGCATTTTGATTTGATAAATCAGAGAGGAAAAGGATCGAGCCAACATCTGAGTGTTACCAGGATAAATATGAAGAATTCGGAAAATTAAATGTATTTATATTGGTCACCGACTTACGAACAAGCGTGGTGCCAACGCAACAGAAAATGATGGAATTCGGTTACCGAAGAGAGTATCATAGCAAACAAACAGCGTCAGAGAACCAGAAAAACAAAAAAAACAAACAATGGTTTCTTGTTCCGCCTGCCATATTTGATAATATTTCGCTAGCTTTTTACGGGGCATGGGATTACAACAAGCAGACCGGACAACATATGTGACACTTGTTTCTATTGTTAACCACATCTCTCAGCGTTTCTAGCCAACTGCAATCTTCATTCCTTGAATCCTAACGTGAAAGGCGGGCTTCAAAAAACGAAGTCAGTGCTGATTCTAGTGTCTACATACACAAAGGCCATTGCCTTACTGTCGCGACACCTCCAACATTGAAAATTATGTGCGGAGAGAGCACTGCGGAGCGACATATGTAAGACATGGTCGAGCCATCTGAGGCAGTGTAGAGCGATTTCTCATTTTCGAGAACGTATACTAGCATCCAATATACAATGAAGAACCTCGTTATTGATCACATGACATTCCCAATGGACAAAATCAATGCTTATAAGACATCGATGGCCGAATACAGAAAGTGGATTTGCATTCTCGGCGCAAGCAGACCAGGTATTGGCACCGTAGAGCAAACACTACGAACCGCAATGTTGCGTAATCCCATAAGGGACAGTCAAATGCCATTGCACGGTTACAGATATCGCGGTTAGCAAAAGCTGCTCTGGTGTTTGTTATTATTGATGTGATCTCCCCAACTCTAGCTCTAGTTGTGATCAAGCTCTCCAGGTACTTAAAGCTCGCGAGTACTTTTAGTTGATTACCACGAAGTGTGAGTGCAGGCACAGGTGTCAGTCTTGTATAAGCGCTTTGCTCTTGAATGATGCAAAACATACCGTATTTGGCGACTTATATCAACAAGCGGTTTAAAGTATTTTGGACTGTGTTGAAAAGTGTTGCTTGAATTGATCGCTTGTTTTACTGCAATTGTGTTTTTATGATTAGTCCGTATAAGACTTTTGTTTTGCAAACCGGACAATCTGACTGGTTTAAGATTATACTTAAACGCATGTGATTCCCGTCCCAAATGTGATTCGTGTCCGGTGCACTTAAAAAATATACTGAGAGCACTTCCTGAAGAACCCAATTGTGACAGACTCTGTTTGGTCTCACCCAAAAAAGTGATCAGTATGTTCTAAGTCAAGAACTTTGTTTCCTGGGAAGACTTCAACTCCACCGTTTGCCAGATCGGATAAAACGTACTGTAGAATATCCTCCATGGTAAAATTGAGGAGGAATAAAAATAAGGTCAGTTTTATCGCGCTTTACTCTAGACGGAAAAGGGTGATGAAATCCGACCATAGACCTCAACTCAACCTGAGTAACGATGATATCGATTATGAATAACTGATAAA
Source organism: Echinostoma caproni (assembly GCA_900618425.1). Lineage (NCBI taxonomy): Eukaryota > Metazoa > Platyhelminthes > Trematoda > Plagiorchiida > Echinostomatidae > Echinostoma > Echinostoma caproni. The sequence goes on along the minus strand of UZAN01056265.1, from coordinate 11,421 downwards.
TACTTCACGGGTACTCTATTTCTCAATAAAATGTTCCATAGTGCAGGCCCACTGATCAAATAGGACGCAGCGCGAATTTCCACGGTGACAATGAAATTTGGTTTTAGAAAACATGATAGTACTCTAGCAACTCTTAGAGGGTCAAGAATTGTTCGATGAATCCATTACCTGTGCAACACTTGCTCCCGTGATAGACTCGTCCTGCATGTTGTACAATCGGAGAATGACGTACGCAAACAGATGTAACGCTATTGGGACTAGGCTTAGGTTCGCGTAATTACCGCAGTCTGCGTGGCCCATTTTTTTAGATGGAGATGAGAGACGGATATCGGTGCTTCTTGACTTCCCAGGGATTGTATCTCCTAGTGCGTTTCCGCCTCTTAAGACCGATTGATCTGAACAGACCACGGAACGTGTGCCAGAGTGGTCGTGTGGTCCACGTAAGGAGGCTCAACATAATCTATGTAGCTCATTCTATTAAACGGACTTGTCACATCAGGCAGAAGCTGGTTTGCACAAAAAGAAAAACTGTCCAACGGTATATTGTATTGTATTGCATTGAAGTGTGTTGGCAACTGTGTCTAAATTTCAGTCAATAACAAAAAATATGTTCACCCTTACAATGAGATAGAAATGAAATGAAAATTTATATACAACAATGATAAAGCTTAAACAGGTGTTCATCTTTGTGGGTTTAAAATGAGTTCGTTTCGGATCTCCACCTTGTTAGTGAGAATAGGAGCCAGATAAAGAACCATTGAGTTGCGATAAACGTTTATGCCGGATGGAAAGCAGAAAAATGGATCGGGTTGTAGCGTGGAAACGGCAAGCAGATATCTCAGGATCGATCGGATGATTTGTGTCGTTGAGGATCTTATGGGCGAAGGTATCACATAAAGTAATATGAAAATCATACAATTTTGTGATTAAAGTGTTTAAAAGAAACAAAAGAAACACGGCTGATAATTACCAAATTACCAAACCCATACAATCGCCAGGTAAGCGATATGCTGTCAAAAGGTATAATCCGTAAAAGTACGAACTCGTACTCGTCACCAGTGCTGCTCATTAGGAAATCTGATGGTACTTACAGATTCTGTGTCGATTTTCGAGAACTGAATCATGTAACAATGAAGGACACCTTTCCGATGCCACTGACGGATGTGATATCTGAACAACTCCAATCTGCACGGGTACTGTCACTAGTCGACTTAAGATCGGGGTATTGGCACCTACCAGTGGCAGCCAGAGACAAAGAGAGAACAGCATTTTGTGTCAACGGGCAGCAATACGAATTTGTTCGGATGCCGTTCGGGCTGTGCAATGCACCAGCCACGTTCAGACGTCTGTCGATACAGATACTGGAGAACTTGCACGGTGTTGTAGTGTGCGGCGACGATATTTTTGTGTTCTTAAAGTCACCAGAGGAAAATGTTCGTCGGCTGGAAGCGGTGCTGGGGTGAACCAAAATAGTAGGCTTGAAACTAAGGCCAAAGTAATGCCAAATCGCTCGGGGCAAAATCACCTGTTTGGGTCAAATTGTTGGTGGAGGCAAAATTAAACCGTTGCCAGAGGGGACAAGCGATTCGAAATATTTGCTCAACCTTATCTTCGGTTTCGGCAGGATCCACCCTAGCAACCACGTCATCTTGTTGACAGGCTTGCGCACTCGAAATTAGGCCCTCTGCATCATTCACTCCGCACGCCACCGCAAGCCTGAGTTTACCTCTCATCCATGCCGGCATGCTTTGTATGAACCGGTCTTTGGCAAGCTTCTCCCATGTTTCTTTGTTTGCCTCCGGCAGGCCCAGAGAAATTTGTCCCTTCATATATTGGTAGTGCACCGGCGATTCCTCAGCCTGTTTGTACTCCGCAGCGTAAAACCGGTTCATTGCCTTCTCGCGGTCACCTTCCTTTGAAAACTCTGCCACCAACGCAGCTTTCAAATTTTCATAATCTAGGGCTTAGTTGCTTTCCAAATTCTAATCGTAAGCGGCCCTCGCTCGTCCAGAAAGCAGTGCACCCAACGCAGTGACCAGATTCGCACTCCCTTTGATGCGGTTGCATGATGCGATTATAATTCAAGATCGCAAATCCATCTCACCCCATCTCTGTCTGCAAACCCGTTCCGCCAATGTACCTTCATTGCGTTGTGCTCACTTGGCACCACTGGAGGGAGAAGGCGAGTTGGCTGGGAAAACGTTTATTGATCCAATTCAAAAACAACCGGTGTACTCGTTCAATTATATACATTCAATTCTTACCGCGCGGCAGGATCATTCATGCCTCAATCCCTGTTGATTTTCGTCCGCTTTTTACACGAACGTCGCCTCTTCTTCCGCGTGCCGTTCCTACTGGTTTGGCCCGATCGTGGCGCGAGATACGTTGATCAACAGCACCGACGTTGTGGCATTCCGTGAATGTCTTTCTGGCTAGCTGCGATTGTCTGTCGAACCTTAATTGTCGATTCGTTCGTTTCGGGTGGTTGTCAACATTTTCTCGCGAAGTACTTCCAGCCGGTACGTCTGCGCGTCTGATTGGATGGGCCCCATTCTTGATTCGTTCTCTAGCCGGGGCTCTCTTTGTACCACCTTCTATCACAGTATGTGTTCTTGATGGATAACTGAGAGTTCCAAGGGATATGCGGATCGGGAAAGACAAAAAATGCATGCGAAGTATTTAGAAGCATTCAACTGAAGACGGGATTGGTTTGAGAATGATTGCACTTGTAATAAACTGTCAGAAAATGTTTCTGTCAGATTGGTTTGAAATAGCTTGACGTAAGAATACATCACCAGCATTTATAAAGCTCTTGGCTGGTGGGATTGAGGGTAACTGACGGATGAAAGTAGAAAATAAGTAGGGAGAGAGTGCAGCACCCTGAAGGACTCCAGAATTGTTCATTAATGGTTTTGAAATAGAAGGAGAGGCAGCCTTGAATAAATCCTCATCAAATGCATCCGATAACAAGGCGGTCGATTTCGGTCCACCAGTGTGAACAGTGAGGGGTTTCCAACGTGTCCCGTTTTGTGTGAAGCTGGTGCTTGAAAATAGTTGACCGCGTTATGCGCAATGTCGAAGTCATGTTAAAAATCGTCCTTCAGTTCAGATGCACGGCAGTCAGTCTGTGGATATACAGACACGGCAAATAAACACTGAAACTTCGTTCTGATGCTGTCGATTTGCACTGTATCAACTAAACCTACAGCGCAAACGGCCGGCTTCTGACTGAAATCCAGCCAAAATGCAAGAACTCAGCCTTGATGCTTAGCACGATTTCTAAGCGGACATCGCCGTGAGAGTCAGATGCTGACACTGCCTGCAAAATGGAGAATGAAGAGTGCGGACGAAGTTAAATCCAAAGAACGCAGCATGGTAATGGAAGTAGGGTCTTGTAGTTGTGTTCGGAGACAGCATGTTTACATGGAAGGGTGGGGGCTTCTAGCTAAGGCAGTTTGTTGGGAGACCTGGTAGAATGGAAGGACATCGAATGCAGATAAGTACGATGAACATCCTGGTTCAATCAGTTCAGTGGTTTGGGATTTGCTGTTCTACCTAATCACACTCTGAATAAGATAATCTAAAAGGCGGAAACAGAAGGCACATTAATTGTTTTGAGAAAGGAGAGAAGTAAGAAATGAAATAGGAAGAGATTTTCCAAACATGTGCTTGTAACTTTAGGACATGACATGCATCGAGGTAGCCCGCATCGATGTAGGAATGTTTAGACGTCAGACCGAAGCCTTAGACCGGGAAAGCAACACTTAGACAAATACTATATCTGTAGATTGATAGTTTTCCCAGCCTCTAACTCTTCGATTTCTATCTTTGCTCGTTTTTAATTTGATGGGTAACAGGAAGACAGAAACCAAACCGTGGCGCAGAAATGAAAGGTAGAAGATTGTAAACAATGAAACTGAGCACCTTCGTGCTAGAGTATTGTCAATATCTGCTTCAGCATGCAGTCGTATATCACGTAATGCCATTCAATTTCATGGTTCTTACCGACTCAATTATTACAAGTCATGCTGATTAAGCGTGTACGTTAGTGCTGGACTTGAATTTTAAAATGTTGGACACTCAACGGTTGTTATTGGGCCACCTCATGTTACTCAGAAAGCTCGATAACGATTAGCTTCAAAGAAAGCAATTCGGAAACAATGAGTAGGATGCAGAAGATTGAAGGAGCTCACACCGAAACAAGAGAGACAACAATTTGCAATAAATTGCAACGTCAAAAGCCGATGGATAACTCAAATTGAAAATATCGAATCAAAAGCCTGGATTCAACTGAGGCTAACTTCTCAAAGAATGTATGAATTCCTTTCGTTTTATTCCACATGGCAAAAAGAACATCAGTCACTATGATAATATAATGAGAACGTAAAACTATTACAAAAACAGGGTCGGGATTATCGAAATTCCATTGCACCGGTTCGATGGGGCCCGACGGCTAGAAAGATTGGTATAACTCCGACGTGAAAAATAAAACAATGTGTTGAATGGAATTGATTGATCGTAAAGCGAATTTTTCGTGTACAGAGCAAATGAAGCGTGAATTGAAAAGCTAAAAGTGCTGTACCGTTGTTTCGAACTGACTGGGTCTCATCCGCAATGCAACAGGAACCATAATCCTTGATCTCATACATCGAATACAGGAATACAGTATTGCAAAAAGTAGTCAGGTTCGGAACGTTTCCAATCTAATCATAACCCTGGAGGTGAGTGTTGATCTGAAAGAGGTGTGATGCGTGCATTGGGCTCACAAAGATAAGTTGCGCTATATTGTGTATAAAGAAAATGAAAAACAGTCTGATCAGTGGCCGGTGGTCAAGTTATCAGCATGCATGCGTTCCACGTGTGAGCTCCCGGATTCAATCATTAGCTGGGCTGTTGAATTCGGACCGCTAATTAGACCCTATGAGGTCGAAACAGCTGTACAATTCACTTATTTTTACACGACGAAAGTCACTTTATAAAAGTTTCTAAATTGAAATGGATGTTTCAGATTAAGTAATCGAAGATGGACAGCAGTAATCACTCTTCTATAGATCGGACAAAATTAAAATTCGTTAATCATTGCCACAGCCAATGAATCTGAGAGATTTTAAGCGTCTTACAGTCTTACCATGGCAACCGTAACTGAACGGAGAGTTGAGTAAGGACGAGACTGACGACATTTGTGCAAGTAGAGCTATATGAAAACCACCTGCAGTAAAAAAACTAGTGTATTAGGATATTGTGTATAACTTTTGCAACCAACGAAGTATACACTTCAGCTAAAACGCCTTACTTGCCAGCCCTCACACGGAAAATATTTAAAGGGGAAAAAGTGTTTCCAGATAGCATAAGGACATTTGATAGTTCCAGGTTAAGATGAAATTCAATTATTACCTTCTGTTAGTTTGTGAGTACACAGGCAAGATACGGTATAGGTAAATTTCGGTAAGCGATTATACGAGATGAGATTTGGCGGATTTGAGAACGTGTGGAGGGCTGGGAAAGACAGCGTGTTAGTTCCGCGTGTAATGGGTTGTCCGGATATATGATAATCCTCTCTTTAAATCTGACACAGGAAGTTGTATGATACTTGGAATGTTACAGTTAATTCGTTCATGGACAGAGAAGGAAGGAACACGGCTTACAGTAGTCAGCCAGCGGCGCAAGAATTTGAAACCCTGTTTAAACAAGCCAGGGAAAATACCAGGAGAACAATAAAATGAAATGGGGAAACAAACTGATATACAAAAGTAGAAAAAACTGACCGGGATAGGCAAAACTGCCTGAGCTTTCGAATTTGAAATGATTGGTGAAGCAGTTTATTAATGAAGTTGTGGACGTGGATTGACCAAAGAAGATTGCCATCTCTATTAAACCAAGATGTTTGACAGAGTTCCCCTGAGATACAGGATTGTAATTTATCACTGTGGGGTTTGTCGGATAAGATGAGCATGCAAAACTACATAAAAACTCAACGCATTTATTGGGGTTCAAGATCTATCATACTACTACTGGTATGGTTAAAGTCTACATCTAAAAGTGGGACAATAAAAGGTATAAATGAGTCGAACAATGGCATGCGATCTGATTGTTTACAGTAAGGTGTTATTAACAACTTAGGAAAATTGGGTGAGTAAAACGGAAAAATTTGGGGTGACATTGCACGGTTAGGCACTTAATACCTTTCCAGCAGTACTGGAATTGCTACACCATGAAATGTTAAAATATGTTGCAACACTAACTCTAGGCATCTTTCCTTCGGTTCCACGATCCTGTCGGTGAACTTGAAAACGTCTATCGACACCATAGTGTCCTCTATATTCTTATTCAGCCAGAGTTATTATATACAGAATATAAAAGTGTTCGTCTGAATTCTTGAACGAAGGAAAACAACCAAATCCAACATATTTGGAAACGGGGACCGAAAGTTAGCGCTGATCAAAGATGGCCAATAGTCATCTTGGCCAAAGTGGTGCGATTGAGGGGAACTTGCCCGCCTGCGCGCTTGCGTGTTTCCTTCCAATCTGAACGGTGAGAGACTGTAGTCCCGTTGGTAAGAAAATGTGAAAATGTGAAAATTCCAGCAATGCGACGGACAGCTTTTGAGTAATGTTCCGAATCACAAACTCATCGTTTCAGTAATGGTCACTGTGAAACTTATCTTCCATGTGTACGTTTTCTGCAGTATATTTATAAATATATATGATGTTCAGTTGTTCGCCGAGCTTGGCAATTGTATTTCAAACGTTTCCTCACCAATCGAGGTGATATTTTCAATGTAGTTACTGCAGAATGCCTTGATCGTAATGACAAATGAAAAAAATAATTTTCCACTCTCCGAAACATTTACGTAATGCTATAATTTAAATACACAGCACTATCAGCTAAGTAGCTCTGGGATCTCATACACATGTGTACTCCGGGGCACCACAGAAATCCGTTTTCCAATTCACTTGTAAGCGAATCTCCAATTTAAATGCGCGTGTCGGTCAATAGCGAATTTGGTTACCATTCGGTCGGATTGAGAGCGTTGCATTCAGGTGCAAGTTGAAACTGGCATCGGAAAGCTGACAGAGGTACATAAAAAGAGGAAGTGAACAAGCACAAAACACCTGGANCGTAGCTCAAATTCAACTAGACTCAATGAATTCACGGGTTCTTGTCACTCCGGACTGCTTGTGTTCTGTGCCAGTGGTCGGGTGTACATTAGAACAGTTTGGGTACACGACGACGGCTGTCAAACACAAACATGTTACGTCTGATCCATTTATCAATTGAACAACAGGAATTGTGCACCAATCTGCTGTTAATTTATCGATCACCTTGCATGTGGCCATAGAAAAAGTAAATGGAGTCCTGTAAAAGTTCATTTCTCAATTCCAAACAGATCGCACACATTTATTGTTAATGATCAAACTGAACATCATATTTAGGTAGGCGTATTGTTTTGTCCGCATCCACCGTACGTGATTGTGTAATTTATGTTGATGATGGATGGCAAGAAAGTTGTGTGAACGGCACGCCATTGAGCATGTGCAAATTAAATTTATAAAAGGTAACTGATTTCGAGTTTTGCAGATAAAAGCAATCGATTAGTAATGATAAATATTATTTTACTGTGGTATTGTATATCCGGAAAGACAAAGCGTCAAAGATGCAATCCGAAAGTATTCAAACGTGGAACAACTGTATCATCCCTGCATAGAATGGTTTGAACTGTACACCCAACCTGTGATCGTCACAACACAGAGGTTCACTCTCGCTAATCCCACATGTTGTCAGTAAGCCGCTAGGACGGTTATGGCATCAAAAATACATCTTCTAGGGTCTTCTTTACGCCTCTACAAAGTCGTCGTCAACTTCCTTTATAAAAACACGATTTTCTTCATAAATATAGTTAGCAGACGAATATTGCATTTTGTGTTGCCCTCTTCAGTCACAAATGCAAGAAGCGTGTTTGTGCATGTGTACCGGCATGAAATGCTGGTGGATATGCACAGGCCTTATGAAACGCAATTTGTTTGTCTAATTATGATCAAAGTGGTCTCGATTGAATTCCTTTGCGTGCGTGTGCCTTTCGTTATGCTCAACATTGTATCGACAAAAGCCAGTGCCTTTCCGAGTACAAATGCTCAACAACACTTTGAGTGATCAAACTTCTGCCGTTGATTGAATTTTCACTATAAACAATTAACTTCCGATGATAAATTAGCTTCAGAAATAAATCTTCATATTGGGAGTAGGTGATTTCCGGAAATGAGCATTCACAGTGACTCACTTAACTCTTCTCTACTGGATTATCTACAAATTCTACGCGCGTCAGACATGAATATTATACCAATATTATACTAATATTAAATATTATCAAGCAGAGGAGTAGTCCACCGACTTCAAAAATTCAGTTTGTCCAGTTGATTTGGACAAGATGATAACCGTTTCATTGGTAACCAACTTTGCTGATAGACAACTCACCTGCCATTGGGTNAGTTCCTGTGGTACACCGTTCAATTCGTTATCACAAACTGAATATGAAGCATTCATGACTCTTGGTTCTCGACTCCAGCCGTCCGCACTTCAGATATGTGTGATAAAGCATTACTTCCATGTAGTGCACGCCAATGGACCTATGGATTTTTCTGCGGGGCAACTGGCCTCCGTATATTGTATTATGAACATTGTGGTTACCCCAAATTTCCAAGATGATTAAAGGTACTGTTAGCGTTGATAAACAGTCATTGCTTTGATCGCATAAGAATGCATAGAGGAAACTAACTTACCCACTGGTGCTGTTGAAAACCTATCTGTCGGTTATAAAATTCGTTCCCATGACAGCGATTTATTGAGTTATCAATGAGGTCTTCGACTATCAATTCTCATTTTGAGCTTACTACGATAAACTGCTGTAATTATTGGCATCACTTGGGTTAATCGAAATAAGCAACTGCTAAAAGTCAATAGGTGATCAACACTAAGCTAGCTATTACGTCACTGTTATACTTGACGAAACATGTCACACAATAGTTCTCTGCACTGAAGATTGATGACATTAACCAACGACTCTTTGTCAAATCACGTTGTGATTATTGCATATTACATCGATTATGTATCTAAAATAACTATACGGATTGCTCATAATCTTCATTTTAAGTCAACTCCACATAATCAATTTATTTGCGTCAAGTGAATTGAATCGCGTGATATATAATGCCCCGTGACCAACCGATATTGTACTTTTTCTGTTGGACGCAATTGGTCATGAGAGACTGTTCTCCACTAAGGCTGACATACAATTCGAATCGTTTATTCTGCTGATCAGATGTGACCTCGTTCTATCGTAATGAGGGGATGGATATATGTTTAACAACCGAATTTTATTGTGTTTAATTGTCAAAACTAACATGTGAGTGAGTGCAATCAATGAAAGTGGACTATAGTCCAATAGTTTGAACAGTGACCTTCTCACAATGTGATCGATCTGGACTAAATAAAGTGATGAGGGATTACAATTTCNTCTGCGCACTAGGAGACGAATTCTATGATACACAAACATTTATTATCTAAGGTTTCTCCGTTCCACACCGTTATTCTAAATCTAGTTTAACACTCTTAAAATCTTGGAAGAAGGCAAAATGAGAATATGAGAGGGATTTAGAATAAAATTTGAATTTTCATGAGGTATTGATGTGCATAGGAGTACAAAACACGATTTGAACGAGTGTACTTATTCCACCCCTGACCTCCACCTCCATCTCTGGGGTTTGACCACGTTAATGGTGAAGGTCAAGAGGCTCACGTTTTATGTTCTACGTCTTAAATCATTTCCCATCTCAAACCATCTCATCAGGCATTTTGTTTTTGCTTGCGTTTTGACCCACTGGCTTTATGGGTCCCCTGTTATCTTCCCTGGTCTTTTTATCAAGGACCACAAACAATTCTCGAACCCTCAACTTTCTGTCGGTTTGTAGTCTCATACCACGGGAACATCTGGTGCAGTATGTGGTGACACATCACCTCAAGTCCTGTAAAACATTCTCCAACAGGATTTTATCTGATATTTCCGATCCTCTTTATTCCGCCCTAGGTCAGTGCCTTTCTCACTCACAAACTTATAAAGACATGCACTGAAGCTTACAGGCGGTCTATTGTCCCGTATCTCACCAGATTTCTAACAAACCATGAACTCGTTGTGGGAATTCTGCGCAAAATACTAAAGTAAATCAATCGTAAACGCCCGGGTATGCCATTGGTTTCTGATGTTATTGTTCGTTTTCAAGTTTTTTAATTGTTGTATTATAATGATTTTTTACTTTTTGTTCAAACACTGTGGTTATGTGGTTGCTGAATATCTTCCTTTCGAGGTGTATAAAGCGATTACTTGACTTGACTTTACTCGAGTGGGGTTTGTATTTCCCTTTTCTCTTACACTTTGTTGAAATGAACTCAATCGTAGTCGAAAAATCGGTAATAAAACACTACACATTTCGCAAATTTCAGATGCATAGATTTTTACAAACTTGAGGACCAAACATACATATTTTAGTGATCCTAGGATTTGCGCAGCTATTTATCAAAACATTGGACAATAAAGAAGTGATCCTCCAATGATCTAATTTTCTAACGCATTATCCACACAGCCACAATATTTTATGTGGATAAATTATCAAATCGTCATAAGCTGTATATCATGTTCAACCAGAAGTAGCTTTTGGAGTACAAGGAAACACGTAGCTATTGCAAACAGGAACCAGGCAATTAATTTACGTGCATTAACCATTTTAGGGTGATTACGTGACTATGTGATGGAGGGCACATATCCATTGAAGTTCACGAAGGAACTTTGAGGAAGCGCTGGACGACTCATGATTTTCAAAGCGTGGCTAGGGTTAAGGTTCCGAATCCCCGTTTACGGACACAATTGCTCTTGCCCAGCAGTATACACAAAGTAACCGTTGAACAAATTTCGTAAACTCTACATGAAATAGTGGAGTTGTGATCAACACCCGCTGCGAAGATGGCCAACAGTGGATGACAATGAGGCATTCCGCATTTTTCCCGCACAACTTATCCTTGGATTAACGAGAGCAAATTGGTAGATTCACCACCAAGAACGATGTCAAAGATATATCACCTCACTTGGCGGTTCTCTTGTCAAGTTGGAAAGAACGCATTTGGCCTTAAGCCTTGAGGTGACTACATGTGAAATGATCATACGATTCGTATTTGATGGACACATCACCGAATCAGTAGTTTGCAACTATTAGCAATGAGAAATTACCTTTCGTATATGGCTTGACGAGATTGAACCTGAATAAAATAGTGCAGCTGTTTAAAAGGTAAATTATCGATAAACCAATTGGTTCCCTTCTGTCTGAATATACCATCAATACTCATTGTGAGAAAACACAAAGTAGCGAACAAGCT
>UZAN01056261.1:0-10272 GCA_900618425.1 Echinostoma caproni | reverse complement strand
TGGTGGACGTCACCGCATACGCATACACGCACGCTGACGGGAGTAGCACACGTAGGGAAAACCACGAAGCACACGACACGGCACACCCATAGACTCCATTCGCTAAGGCCTCACACCCCACCTACTCACATCTGTCTTCCTCCGTCTCGTTCTCTCCATCAGGTGTGCACTCGCCAGGCTGCACGATCGGCCGGTCGACATTCTCCCTCTGTCAGTTCGCCAATCGGTCATACCATCCGAAACGTGCAGACTTTGGCAAACGGTCGCTTACACANNACATGCGCTGCTGCTGCTACTGCTGCACGAATCGATTGGGCAAACCAGCTTCTTTTGTCAAACCAGGCGTTTCACAATGCACCCACTCACACCCACCCATTTGGGCGATTGGGCACGCGCAAATGTGGAGGCAGTGGAGCAGCCAGCCACGATTAGACCTGTGCTGTCTACTTCGCCAATCCTATACACTACTCATAAATGGAGACGAGACCGGGAGAATGTGAGGTGTGCACATGTGTGTACGTGTGCATGTGTGCTCCGCTAATAGATTGTGGAGGCGCATAAGACTCATGACACTGAGTGCGTCTGTATACATATATATGTGTATGTATGTGTGGCATGTCAGAAACAAAACAGTGGGCGTGTGGACCAGCAATCCACCGACATCCCATAGACTGGGTGCGTGTCGCTACCGCTAGGGTGTTGTTTGCGTGCATGATGGGTGAATCTGCGAGTTAGATGACAAGGTTTGTGTGCCCATTACAATACAGGAAGGGAGAGAGAGAACGATGGTGGGTGCGCACAAGCACTCTTCGGGAAAGCTGCTGGAACGGAGGAACGGTTAGTGTTTGTGTGCATGTGAGTTATGGATGGTTTGGAGCAATGCCGATCAGTACGACCGTCCCAATTCTGTCTCAAGCGCTTATTCTGCTCAGTCCCAACACGCATTCATACTGTTATCGACCGTGGTGAGGCGAGCGAGTGCTCTGATTGTCCAAAGAGTCAGTCAACGCGCTTGTATTGCGAAAACGGACACAGCCAGACTCACATGCACGTACGCACGGGCAAACAGCTGATGGTTGTCGACTCTGTATCGGACAGACACATTTGAACATCCCCAATGTTCTTCTGTGTGTATATACACATCTGAACATATATGTGCGTGCATAGGTGTATAGACGTGAGTAGGGGCGAGAAATTATATCGACTAAATTGAGTGGCCTGTGCCACGTAGGTGCATGAGTATACATGTGTGTATGCCTATATGTGGCAGTCTGTGCGTGACGTGAATGTGAGCATGAACACTGGGCGATGCGTGATAGACATTGCATCGATGATGAACGATGGGAGAAAGAGTTCGGATAGATTCACCGAACACAGGGATTGGAATGTAATGGGATAAAAAATGAGCTCACAGAAATATTAGATCGATAGTGCTCCTTCCGTGTCGTGTAACATAAGTCACATGGGCCAAAACAGCATTTATCTCTATGAAATCTACACTCTTTGCACTAAAATTTAAGAGCACAGTGGAATCGATGTACAGGTGTTATCAAAAGTCCATATGAGAAATAATATCGATGCTGAAAAGTGGCACAGACGTTAGGTTGTAACCATGATACAGGCTTGTGATCACTAACGAGATACGAATAAAATAGAGAACAAGTAGATCGTGCGGTGGCGGTCCAGTTAGCCAACTAGAATTTGGTTTTAAGGGCTGAGCACCCGCGCGCAGTTAGATTTAAACATTCTTAAATTCATTATTCGTTCGGTACTAAAGAACCACCCTCTTAAACTGACGAAACTTCATAGTCAAATTCACCTTCAGATTCATTATCGCGAACCCTTCATGATAAAAAAGGATGTGTATAACGACATCTTGTTGTGGTTCTTACACAAGCCTGGTCCCCTACCTACTCTCTATCAAAACGACAGAAACAGATCACGATAGTAGTGCTGATTTTATCTCTCTACGGAATACTATTCGATACTGTAGATAACAAACTCTGAATGGCAGATTGAAGTGAATGAAGCAAACTGAGTAGTGAAGATAGAACTCGTTGCAATACCTATAGCTTTCAGCGCGACATGATCAAGTACTCAGTTTATGACAAAATTTGTTTCCTAACATTATTCGGATACAGATACCGCTCTTGGCTACACTGTTTAACCAAATGGGTAATCTACAAACAGCAACCAATATCAGCACACAGATTTGCAAGGTTGTGAACTGCTTGCAGCATGAGTGAATGGCAGCATGGGCCAAGGACCGTGATGATAAACATTTGAAGTAAGGCACCATAGTGTGGAATACGAATGATTATTCATGCTTCCATGCCTCTTTCCTTACTCAACAAACCTAAAACACTGCACGGCACAGAGTATCGCCCTCGTAAAGACATTCGTAATGGTGCATTTTCTCAAATTCACAGATCAGGATTAAAAAGGAAAAACGTGGTTACGGATCCGTGGTTCAGTTGGGGAAGGGATGTCATGAAAAAGTTATCACGCCAGTTGCACCCATGCGTGCAGCGTAGTTTGGCTGGCTTCACAATATGACCTGTGTGCTTGGGTCAACTAAAATGGTTATCGATCGTATCAGATAACCTTGATCATTCTGTGAAAAAATGGATGTCCAACGTGCCTGTGCACAATCGACTACATGAGCATGTTTCACTTTGAATCGGCGATAAAATGCCGTGTTCGAAATGCAGACACAGATAAGATGTAGGTATGATCGTTTTGCTAACAATGACGTCATCGCAGTTACGGCATGTGTGCAAGTTGAAATAATCTTGAATGTATAGACCACCATCCTGAGAATGTGCACTTTTATCTCGATGTTCGGTAATGGCAGGCAGGGTAAGCGACCGTGACCATAAGGCCCAAATGTGATACGCTAAAACAACCAGATCACTATCGTGTGTCACTAAGACTTGTGAGGACAGATCAGTGAATCAAGATTAGTTTGTTGCATTAAAATAAATCTTCTTACAGATGTGAAAATCGAAAGAAAACAAGAAACACAGAGACGAGTTGTTGCTGGCCTAATCGTATGGTCAGACTACAATTCAAAAACTGGTTTTATTCATCCAAATGTATGGATTTTCATTCGTGCACGCCAATCAATCTGTATAGGGTTTTCTAGGCAAGATGTTAGAAAAATATCACGCAGAACCTGGACAGCAGGTTTTAGCGAGACCGGTTGACGCAACAGCACCAAAGTGGTCATGTGGAGAATCGTCGTTATTGAAAGCACTGTGGAGGTTTGAAAACACTTCTAGCGGTGGGCCCAATCGTTATTTTTCCGTAATTTTCCCTCACTAACAAATGACCAACTATTGCAATATTTATATCAAAGCGCTAATTTTCACGGTTGTTCTTGCATTGGTATTCGATGTTTATTTCCATTGTTAGAGATTTATTATCATCGTCTTGTGAAAACTCGTTAGGTGGTATCAAATTTAAAGCGCACTTAAAATGCGGAGATTTTTTAGCTGTATGGAAGGGGGTGTTTGATATACTGCTTTGGAACAAATTATGGTTATTACATTGTTTGTGACAGATTTGGGTGATCGGTGCATCAACCGATGGGTTGCATGTGCCAGTTCAACCAGTTTTAATTATCATAACGTCCTCCTGGTAGACTTCCATGAGTTAACAACTTTACTAGTTGCATAAAAGATAAAAAGAAAGTTAGATTTTATTGTGTAAACCATTAACATGATACACTGGTATGTAGAATAAAGGTCATGACCTGTTGATGTCTGTGATTCTGGTTACATTGAATCTACACATGTATCTTCAAACAATTCGAAAATGCGTTCGCCAATTATGTGTTGTGCGAAACTTTCCTTTAAGACCGATCGACAGCCAGAAACGATACGCTGTTATTCGATAATTTAACGGTTTATTGCCACTCAGACTTCATCATCTGCGTGCGCTGACAGTGTGCGGTGTTGCTGCTCAACTCGCAACAGGGAACTGGTGCTGGCCAGGAACAGATGAACAAGTCACAAAGCCTACAGAATAGCTAGTTTTTTTTTCAACATCTGTCGTACTACGGTGTTTCATAAAAAAGGTTGGTTCTCCTAATCAATGGCAATGGTAGGAACTTTTCATCTTAACGGAACGTGATTATCTTTCAGAGCTGATCAATAAATCGATGTTGATACCTGTGTGGTGTCTAAGACGATAACATGCAACTTATGAGATCCATTATGATACTAAGCTGTTTTTATTAAAGTGTGAGCACAATCGGCAGAAATAAACTGATATGCGACTTTATCCATTCTGTGCATCACTGTAAACCCTTTTTCTTACTTTCCCCATGTAAGACAACTAAGGTCTGGCCACGAGCAGCACAAAGATTCGGCACACGTTTTGAGGAGAAAGGGGGAAGGATGCCATCACGCGACACGCGCTTGTCGTGCAAGTGCCTTTGTTCCAAGGCAGCTGAAAAGTAGTCCCGCTCAAGGTCATTAAACGCAGTATTGGAGTTCGGCGGCATAATGGGTGCTCAGCTCACCCACTCACATGCACGCACGCGCACACACGATGTGACAGGACAAGCCATTGGGTGCTGACTCACCCAGAATGGGAGCGGAGGTAGCAGTCGGGCGACTGCACTGATGTGCACTGAATTGACGCTAATGGTTCGTTTTCCCGAGGCGAGCAGCAGGAGTGAAGAGAAGTAGGGAGGTCAGCTTGCGGGAGGGGACACAGAAACTAGGGTCAATCCAGACAGTCGGCCTGAACGCAGGCAAAGTTGTGTAGGTCTGTCTGAGCACAGTGCTGGAGATTCCCCCTCCCTCCCTCCACATTCACACAAACTCAGTTTAATGTCGGGAGTATTCGACCCGTTGTTCCGTTCGTACACACAGTTTCCATCTGTCGCTTTGTTGAGCAGAATGAAAAATAAGGGCAAAATGGTAGGATTTGTTTGCACCGTGGGTGAGTGAGACATTATATTCACGCTCTGATAAGCCAATGTGGTTGACATCACAAACCTCATCTCGATGAACGTCAACTTAATTCCTACAGCTGTGCAGGCTTCCTACAGGGCTATTACAAAGCCGCCATTCGACGGATCGATTNCACACACACACACACACACACACACACACACACACACACACACACACACTCACACACGCACACACACATACATATATATATGTATATATATATATATGTCTGCGTCTCAGGAAGTTATTTTTAAGACGCGTACATACTGATGTGTATACGGTATACGGCCTTTACATTAAAGCAACAACTATCTGAACTAGATTTCGATAGTCTGTTTCTAAACCACAGTGGAGAACTTGATTTGACTTCGTCATGATTTTTGTCATAAACAGAGCAAAGTAAAGATGAGTTGAAAATCTAAGCTCTGTTCAACTTCTTCACTCTTGTTGGCTAGCGTCAAAGACTGTATTGCAATAATAACTCAGGTTCCGAATGTTTCCGAACGGCCAATAACTTTGGAAACTGGTGCTGAAATGAGCGAAGTTTGATAGCCACAACAAGCGTGCAAAGACAGTTTGTATTACACCGTGTACCCACACAATGGAACAGTCTGATTAAATGCTTAGGGGCCCAGAGTATTCAGTATGCCAGTGTGTTCGATCAGCGATTTCCCGGTTTCCATAGGTAGTTGGATCGATAGATCCGCATTACTGATGAGATTCAATAACCGTAAAGGACTTTCTCGCTTTTCTGTTCACTTTTCCCATGCTATGCCCAGGACGAAAATGAATTTCGTTAGAAATTGATGGACGATTCACTTGGCGTATACGGAGCATGTTTTACCATTTTGAAAACACCAAAAATCAGCTAACAGCTATTTGGATACAAGAAAGACTCGTGAAGGAACATAGTCTACAGAGAATCTGGAAATGGCAATAGTGTTCGATGATATCCGATAACCTCAGTATGGTCGAGAGCGGATGTCTTGGGTTGTGACTGGTCACCCTTTCTCTGAACCTCGCGAAATGCTCCTATGCAAACCAGTGTCTCAAATGGCCTCTACCGAGAAAGCCCTATTCACTGCCTTCATGTATGGGAGAGGTTTCGCACTAAACTGAGGGAACGGAAATTCAACATCCGGGTTGGTAAACCACTGGTAGTTCACCTAGCGGAGTTGTCCAAACCCCTGATTCCACGCCGTTCAAGAAGAAGCGCATTAACCATAAATATGCACACACACACACACACACAACGGTGGTGGCAGTGTGTTGATTACCTTGGCCGTTTGACCCTGTCCAAAGGGTGTATGATCCGATGAACTGGACACCAGTCCCCTATGGATTGCGGATCAGCCAGCTCGGGTTGTGAATTCCTGAAGAAAGTTCACCCGTTTCGACCTGGGTAAACCGGTAGTATTTCGCTTATGAGCAAATCACGGATTGACTTCCTTGTTGCAAAGAACGTTGGGCCGTGATTTGTTTAGCAGTTTGAATTAAGACGGGTGTGAAATATAGTAATATCATAGTAAATACATCGTATTTAATGGACGCGTTGTGTAGGGCTCGAGGATTAAGGATTGCTGAAAATACACCCATCCGGGTGCATAAAGCTACTACTGACTTGATTTGCGGTGCCCGAGGTTTTATTGCATATTATAATATGGTCAACAGGAACACAGACTTTATTATTGAGCGGAGGACTTAAGGGAATAGAAAGCGTAACAGTATAATTATCGACCTGCAATGGTCTGAACGAAAGAAGCTGGTGAATTTAACTTCAAGCTGTCCCTATGTACTTAATTGCTGTGAGATTGTTCCTATTCGTTCGTTCACAAAGAAAGGTGCTGATGTTGACATCCTAAATAGTGACGTATGCGGAATGAACATTGTCATGTCACAACTACGCAAACCAGAAGTGGTTGTGTACGGGGATTGCTGATGTACCGAGTTTTTTGCGAGGTTTGTTGAGCACCAAAGAATCAATTTGCGTATTAATAGCTAAGATAATATGGGTGAGTAGAGTGAATCCAATTCGACCTCTATATGGTAGTAACTGTGTTACTGAAATTGGATGAGCACCGGGGAAATAGGAGGTTGACCGTTGGCCTGCGCACGAGCGCGCCGCTTATGTATCGATCGGAGCACGATCGGATGTGCGTGTGTGTGTGATCACTGCGCTTGGGGAAATGGAGACACAGACACTCGCACACGCACACACAAACTCCATCTCACTAAAAGCTACTTGTGCGTGTGTGTTCGAAAACTGATTGCGCGTTCACGTTTGCGTGTGTTTGTGCACCCATCTCCAACGGGTATGATACCGTGACGAGTGCCACGCTAGCCTATCACCGGAAGCGGACGTGCCGACCCGAGACAGCGTAACAGAGGGAGCAATCTGCCCGCTCCCATCTCCAACGCAAAATTAGATCGATCGCTCCTGTGTGTACGGGGCAGTGAACGCTGGAAAAGCTGTGCATGTCCTTCTCTCTAACTGACCGTGTGTGTACCTGTCAGCGTGTGCTCCAGCACGTTTTCACATCCCATCCGCTCGCGTTTCCAGTCTGAGCAATGGTGGGGCAGGGAAATTTGCCACAGGCTCCCACATTACTGCTCACATACGCACAGCTAAACGAATGCACGGCCGGAGTCTGTGTGGAAGCTGAATAGACTGACAGTGTGAGGGGCACAGACACACATCACCTTACGTTCATGCGCAAACGACCTACGTCAAGGACAATCGAACGAGCGTGGGTTTCGACTCAGCCTCCGCCCCGTGGAAAGCAACAGCGCAGTCCGCACAAACTGTGTTATGCCGTTCACTGAGCACGAAATAATTACAGGACCACCGTTACCATGATAGATACAAATATCAGGACAAAATCCCCCAAGCACACAGAAACACAAAGGGAATACGCTGCAGGAACCAAAGTGATCATGAATATAATGATATATCAGTAAAAACCCCACGTCCTGTTTGGTTAATCGCAGTAGGGCGAATTAACGTAGCCAACCAACTCTACTCAGCTGAAAAACTTCACCAAAAGCAACGATGATCTGCAGATTTCTATAACTACGTTATTGCTTAGAGCATTACTAGACATGCGAATACCACCTTTCTACCACATTAAAACACTTGAATGCTTGATTTCTTGCATTGAGCTGTTTCATCAAATTTATTCTGTAGCGACAATAATTATTCGAGTAGCATGAACTAAGTACTGTGTATTATTATACACCTTACATACCCCCCTCCCCCACATACGAGCATCGTGCAGATCGGATCCGCACTGCCTGGGGCAAAACAAGCTAACCGAACTCGTCTCGTATGGGTGCAGAAAAACTCGGTATAACAATAGTGTGTGTGCAGTACAATGGCTATTCTACTTATAGTGCGTTAGATCGATAGGGCACACCAGCTCCGACTGGTTTGTGTTTTATGTGCCCAGGTTTGGGCACGCAGGGCTGAGCAAGCCGTCACCGACGACGAAGAAAAACCGAATGAGTCATGCGAGTTGCATATATGCACGGTCCACGGCACACACCGTGGTCGTCACATGCGCTGTTCCGGATCAGGGTCCGAGTGAGGAAGACAAATTTGACCACTCAGTGCCAGCGTGTGTGTGTGTGTGTGTATTGAGGGAATAGGGTGGGTAAGCCAGGTAAGGGAAGGCTGAAATGAAACGACTGGGTGCGCAACCATAGTGCGTGGCAAGTACAACAGCAAGGTGGGGGAGCGATCACCTCCAAATGCACGCATAGTGAGACGATCGATCATCCATGGAAGGTGCACTGGAGATGCGGAGGGACATGTAATAACATGCACACCATTTCCACGGTGCGGCTTCCCAGTCGAATAAAGTGCACACGAAGTGGATCTCGTACTCAAAGCCATTCAAAATGGGTTTGGCCAGATCTGTGTAAACCCGTCAGTAACCACGTTTTATGTGAAATCTGACACAAATTATGCATGTTTTAATGTCCTTCAAAAAACCTTCAACTCTATACTATTTGACGATGGCTCTGGCAATAGACATTAAAAAACAATGAAAATAAGCATGGCAATCGGGAGGATATGAATTCGATGCCGAAACTGAATGTATGTGAAAGCATCACTGCATACAACAATTAGGAATTGCATATGATGAGTAAGGACCAAACGCAGATGGGGATCGTTGGATGGCTTTAGTCTTCCCCTGGCCTTAAGATCCAGGGTAAAAACCACCTTTACTGGCACCCTTCTAAGGCGATCGTTTGCTTTGTTCTCGTTACCATGTCTATCCTGCTGTTGTGTGTTTCTCTACTAGAAGCAGAGATGGTTAGACTGTTGGTGGCCTTCGTTGGATAGCGTGTTCTCGTATCAGTGGGGTTTACACCTGCTATTCATCACAAAGAGATATACCATGGGAAAATACTAATCCCAGCTGCAGTGATCGTAGTAGTAGTTTTAGTAGTAGTAATACACACGTAGCTCGGAACACGAACCACGCAATAGGAATCACAGGATACGAATCAAAGATCAGTTATCGCGGATTGGATCACGGGACAACTGGACCGCAATGGCACTAGCATGCAATGCCCCACGTAACTGAGACGCGAGGAAAAGGCCACAAAAATGGTAGTCCGTAGTTTCGTTTGTTGGAAGAAATGAAGGCGATTAAATAATATGTACAAAAGAAGATCACTGGTTATCTAGGCTTCTACCAATCGTGCTGTAGTATTGCATGCATAACTCTGCTTCTGTCTGCACTGTCTCGGATTGGCCGGCACAACCTGCCTATGACATGTAGTCAGAAGTCGTAAGCGTGTCATTGACATCACCTTTCAAATTTGATTGATCGAAGGTGTCCAGAAACTATTAATTAAATGCTCATGAACAAATGTACACACACAAGTTTTACGACGAATGATCGAACGAAGTGGTGTTAATCGACGTAGGAACTGAGAATAAAACTGTACAATAAAGACGGTATTTTAGGAAAATAAAATACCACTTACTGGTTAGTCCAGTATAGGAGAACATTCCAATCTGTTTGATAATATGGTCCCACGAACCAGGGGTTCCTAATTCTCTGAGTTTCTCGTACAGTAGTTGTCGCATCTGGATCACCCGTTGTGCCATTATGCTGACATCTGATTTCCTGTGTAAAGTGGAAAATACGATGTTAGGATTATATTACTGAATACAATGAAAAGTAGCCAGAGCAACGATGCGTTGCATGCGATCAGACAGTTCTCCAACACGCGGTTGATATGCACCGATGGGAACATGAAAATCGAACTTTAAATACATAAAACAAAAAGGGTTTAC
>UZAN01056259.1:0-13767 GCA_900618425.1 Echinostoma caproni | reverse complement strand
AAATTCCTATGTACATTAATCATCTAATGCACAGCCGCTTAATTTCCTAACCAGGCAAGGATTGAAAATATTAGAATTAATTGACTACAGTCGTAAAACGGGAACTAACTACAAAAAGTAAATAGGTTCATCTAAGCATGTACTTCATTTTCATTACAAACTATAAGTAACTTCAAATAAACAGTACTCTGTAGGGTAAAACTAACGGTGTATGTACGATAGTGCACATAATAATCTGTCATGGGGAACGGAACTCCTACATGATTTGAGACAGATGATGATAGTGACACATGATGCACACTGCCTTCGAATCTAGCACTGAATCTGAACAAATATAATGCTACTATCANTAAAAAAGTATTTTTTTCCACAGGATGTCGTCCACTGATTAGTGGAGTAAGTCGAGTTAGCGATCGATTGAGGTTCAGGATTAGCTTAATTCCAAAAGGTGTTTCTCTATTTGGAACAAACAAAGCCAGACTGCTGTATATGCGCACACGTTTCAATGCGGATTCGTCCACTTAGTTAGGTAGTAGCAAAAAGTTTGGAAAAGTAATTATTCGTTGAACTCATCATGTACGACTGATTACTTTCTATTATGAAAACTACCTATACCTGTGGGTGTTTTTATCTTGTCCGAGTTGGAAATGTTATTTACGGACTTTATAACCAGGCTAAGTGATAGAACAACTTCCAGGAAGCGCCAGTCCTCGATGTGACCGGGTCTATATTGTTCTGTTCAAGGGTTTTGATTGACTATGTGCGTCCTTTTTATCTTATTGGTATATTGCGACTTTTTGCTGCGATTCGAGTGTTTGGTTTGTAGTCATGTTGGCCCCTTTCTTGTCCAAAATAGTCTCAGAAATAAGCTTTCTCAGGGTGAAATGTTTTAAAAGAATATTTTTGAGTTTTTTCATTTCATACAAAAAGGCACGGTTGGAGAAGCAAAGATTTCTATCAGATACCAACCGTTTTTTTTAAAAAAAGGAGTTCAACAAACAGGCCATTCATTTTGATTTACTAGTTGCTTCTCATTGTGCACAAAAATTTATATCTTCAAACTTTACCCTCTAAATACTGGACTAAAAGGTTAATTGGATGTTGTTCAATTAATGCAACGGTCATGCTTAAAATAAAAAGCACCACACCACAAGTGATATAAGTTTTATTGAAACGACTGACTGATTTTGAAGTTCAACGAAGTTATTTAACACTGACTTAGTATAAATCAGCAAGATGCCTGCACAACAACCATAAAACTGAACGAAGGGAACATTATTTAAACACGGATACTAAAGGAAAACAATTTTAAAATAATAAATAAAAACAGAGCGCTTTAAAAAAATAAAAATAAACTAAAAATTAAATCAATAATAAAAACAACAAATTATAAATAAGGGAAAAAAGAATAAAGAGAGCATAAGCAGAAATATCTTCGAGGTTTTCATCGCACAATCTTCGATGCTTACGGTCTGTATTTTGTGGATTTTCGCTTTATAGAGAAAGAGATTTCAGCGGATGGGTCATACGGTGCTCACACAATTCGTTGATGATGCGGAAAGTTCTTATTCCTTGGATTTCAACCGATCGGATCCGATGGTAAAGCTCATTTTTTCGCGCAGGCAATAGGCTTTTTTAATAATTAGTATGTGAATGATCCGATAAAATCCCTCTGAAAACCTGTGACTGGTTTCGCGGTTATTGCCGCTCGTCAGGCATGCGGACCCAGTAACCTTCATTCATGTACTTGTACTCAGGAGGTGTATTTTGGTCATAACAAAATCTTTGGGAACATCGATAAAAATGTTTTGGACAGCCTTTTTGCCGAGGTATTCGTATACTGTTTATTGCAAAACTCTTCCATAAAAATGCTCAACTTACGTATTTTGCGATTAGTAGCAGCTAACCCACCTAACAAACATTGACTAATATTATTGATCCATAAATAGGCTGGTTCTGAAAGGGATGTTCAAGCATATGTGTAAGCGGTTTTGCAAATGAGATATTTGTGAAGAATATACATCACCTCGTTATACATACCCGTAAGCCACATGTTAGTCTGACCGCTGAAAAGCTTTTTCCAGCTTTTTCAAGCACTTGCGAAGAGAGTACTAAAAGATAGACAATGACCAGGCACGGGATAACATCTCCGAGCAACCTTTTCAGAGAACGGCTAGTTGCAATCAACAGATAACGTCAAACCTCATCATTTCTTACCCAATGTTCCCATCAGGCATAAAGATTCTCATATACTAAAGGCTGGGTTTCGATACCTTAAAGCGCGATACTCTAAGCTGTGGTTATGTGTATCCTCCAATTATTCCAATCTCATGGTGGTTCCACAGATATTACAGATGGTGAAAGCCACTCGAGTTTTCACTAGAGTTAGATATTAGGGTACTTTGACAGCAGACAATTTGAGGGCTAGTCAGGTGTAACGAACCTATCTTAGAGGGTATGGACAGCATATTGATCGGGATACACGCCGTTCTTTTGTCACACAAGAAATTGGAAACTCTGATAAAGAGCTTATTATCAAGAAAACTCAGTCAGACCGAGTATAATGCTATATATATATATATATATATATATATATAGGTTGGACACAAAATACTGCTGAGGAAACTACACAATTATGGAATTTGGGGATTTGTACTGAGTTGGATAGACGAATTTCTTCGACAACGCACCATGGCAGTTCGGGGTTCTGGGTCAATTTCTGATCCTATCAGCCTAGCCCGAGGATTTCGACAAGGATCCTTGTTCGGCCCTCAACTTTTTCTAGTTTTCATAAACGATTTAATGGGCATTCTGGAGCCGCAAACTTTAGTGTTTGTAGAGGATGCAAAAACGATGGAAAACAGTGACAAAACCCGATGATTTGCTGGCACTTCATGGAACACTAAGTGCTGCTTATACATGGTCGATCAAAAACGAAATCGAATTCAATGCATCAAAATGTACGTTCGTAGCCCTTCAATACAAAACTCGGTTTTTGTAATTCATGGGCTATCAACAACTTCGGTATGCCTCAAATCAGAAGGATCTTTGTGTCATTGTTTAAGGCAACCTAAGTTGTTCTTTAAACTGCTCCAGGGCGTCTTTCACCGCTATAAAACATGGTGGTTTGCTAGAGCGACTATAAGGCAAATGTGAACTTACGCTGTTCTCACGTTTGTTAACAGTCTACATTTGACCCCACATGGAGTATACAATTAAAACGCGGAATCCACGGCTTCATCGCGATCGTAAGGTCTTAGAACATCCACAAATAATGGTCACGAAAAAATAATCAAGGGACTGCACTCCAAGACTTAGATGGAAAGACTGGAATCATTGGGGCTGTACTGTACACAGTGTCACCGAAATCAAGGGCATTTGATTTTGGTGTACCAAATAGTACAGAACCACGATCATCCATGTCGTTCACTGTTCGCCTTGTCGTCCAACAATCACCTGGGGGGGGGGAGCTTTTCCAAATTAGTGCTCCAAAAATGTCGACTAGAGTGCGTCATTCATTTGCACTCAGAGTGTGCACTATTTGAAATTCTCTACCACCTCACGTTGTTTCTGAGCCAACAATTAGATCTTTCAAGAACAAACTGGATGAAACTTTGACAAGTCTTAAACTTCGACATCCGTAGCGGTGCAGAAAACACGGATATATATATGTTACCAACACCATAACAATATTAACAATAACAATAACGAGCGGGAAGGGGGAGTTGGGGTACAGAGTATAGGGAAAAGATGTAGCTGTCAGAATAGGAGATTACGAACAAATGGAATAACAATTTCTTTTTGTGAGTTTCACCGTACACTTTTTGAAATTTTTTGTTGTTTTTTGTTTTTACCGGACACGGGATTTCGACAGGCAGACCGTACAGCATTCACGCCACTGACTTCTATTCCGGACCATATCTCTCAGCGTCTCTAACTAACAACCATCCTCATCCGTTGGGCCCCAACCTGGAAGGCGGGCTGCACAAAGCTGCACAAGCCAAAATTGAAGACAGCTTCTTCATGCCTCTAGCCCATGTCATGGTCTGACCGCCGCGCCGCTTCTTCCAGCCTTGCCCGGCACGTGCAAAGGGAGCACGGAAAGGTGACCAATCGGCAGGCATAAGCAAAACATCAGTGGTCGAATACAGAAAGTCAATTAGAATCCTGAGCTCAGAGATGCCAGGTCTCGTAACCGTAAAGCAGAACAGTACGAACTGCGGCGATGTACACCCTTCCCTTAAGGGACAGTCGGATGTCATTTGCAACACCACAAGTGTCGTAGGTTGATGAAAGCTACTCTAGCTTTTGATATTCCTAATGTGATCTCGTCCCCAACACTACCACCAGCTACGATCAAGCTCCCGAGGTACTTAAAGTTCTCAACTACTTCTAGCTGATCACCACTGAGGGTGAGTGCAGGCACAGGCTCCTGCCAGTCTTGAACCAGCACTTTGCACTTTGAAGGTGCAAAGCACATACCATACCTGGATACCTCGATCGCCAAGCGGTTCATAGCCTCTTGGACTGCCTGTGTGTTTTCAGCCAGCAAAGCCCTATGGGACAAGAAAAGAAACAGCTTGTAAGTATTTCCTATGACACAACTCTGACTTTGAATCTGGACAGGGGACGATACGAAAAGATACAGGCAAATTGCAAACTGGCCATGAGGAACCTATCAAATAAAAATCGCTAAGTGGTCAACAAACCCGGTTTTGAACACTAATACACAGTAGAACGAAGTGAAACTGCCTCACAGAGATAATTTTAAGCTTTTTTGTGTGAAAATTCGTATCAATGGAACTAGGTCTGGTCAGCACAAGCGCAGCGGGTATTGCAATTTGCAGCTGAAACTAAATATCGTGGGGATTTAAGTTACATTGTTTTGCATTGATTGATAAATTAGTTTGACTATTGAATGAGTTTTCACGATGCATGCAGAGAACCGAATCTAGTAAGCACATAGTATATAAAGTTTATGTGCATTGTACTTTTTGTCATTCTGATATGAGTTGCGTTCCATCTGGTGAAGGTTGTTAGTCATTAAACAATAAGCGGTGCAAATAACTGAAAATTCATCTATAAATTTGTTTGTTTGTTTCATTCGAAGAAGTCTCACGGACATTTCCATTCTTAATGGTTGTTCAAACTGAGCTAAACTGAACCGGTCACAATGAATAAAGCATTCTTGTGTCTTTTTTAGAGTATCAAGGGTGGTTTAGCCCATTGGATAGTTCAGAGATACCAGACACTCTTGACGGTTTTGGTTACAGGGTTTCACTTCTTGGGATGTTGTTGATTCCCCAATAGTTGAGTGCATTTACATGCAACGGAAATGTTTTTGATGACCGACAAAGAGCACTGGACAGCTGTTTCATTCTTTGCCTCTGACAGGGACACACCAAAAAGTACGCACTGATAACGAGTTCCAAACAGACCGAAACAGCTGTCCAGTGCTCTTTGTCGGTCATCACGAACATTTCCATTGCATGTAAATGCATTCTTGTGTTTGTTCCCCNCTCTGCCCCCCCCCACCACAAAAAAATTAAACCATCCCAATGAACTGTTCACATTTGTCACGGAATCTGTTATTATTTTCTTTCCCATTTACCACAAAGTTAAACAAATTATCTACACTTCTTTTTCTCAACATTTCAAAGCTTGCCAACATGAAACCAACGGTGGACACATCTCCCCCCAAAACGTTTTACCTGAACCAGACGAAACCACGAAGGAATTTTGTATGGAATATTATTCGTTTTAGATCCCATTACACATTCAGTTTGCCAAAGAAACACTCGACCGTATTGAAAAAGAGAATGTGCGTTTGATCAAACGAATGCAAGAAATCATGCAGCTGAAAGGAATAATAGATAATCAGAATCATTATAAACCAAAAAGGTGAATCTGTCTTGTCTATGACAATTGCATTGAGCAGTCTGAACGAGGAATTCCGGAAACGAGAAGTGGATCGTATCATGCGTGACAATGAAGAACTGTTCAAAAGGATGAAGCAACGTTTGACAAACACTCGTCGACCACGCTGGGAAGACTCGTGGGCCAACACTTTGATCTACCTGGACAACATTTCTAAATACCCAACTACCACATGCAAGGTGAGCAATCAAATATCACATTTCCGCCCATAATTTACTGCTTAGGATATGATAAACGGACTATCATTTTGTGAAAATTATGGAAAAAACATTTCGAATGAACAATTTGTTTCAGTTTGACCATTACAACAAAATGAGCAAATTTTCGTTATCTGTCACTGACGAAACTAGCAGTACTCGAAATGTCAAAAAAGAACCTGAGCTGCCTCTAGATCAGACCAAATATCCCGAATAATTTAGCAGCAAGGATATCCCCAAGTAACTGGGAGTAAGGCTAATAGGAACTTAAAACATCCAATCCAGTCGGTGCGAAGCTAGTCAATGCAAACCCGCATGGAGGACTTGTTTCGGTGGGGAGCTCTCGATTGGAGTTA
Organism: Echinostoma caproni; assembly: GCA_900618425.1. Taxonomy (NCBI): domain Eukaryota; kingdom Metazoa; phylum Platyhelminthes; class Trematoda; order Plagiorchiida; family Echinostomatidae; genus Echinostoma; species Echinostoma caproni. The sequence continues at coordinate 7,277 of UZAN01056259.1, read as the reverse complement.
ATAGAGGGTCAACTGTGCCTCCCTTAATTGCTGTTGAGCCAAAAATGAACTGACTGACTATAATCAAACACTATAACTGAAGAAACATAATTCGGCTATTCAATTCAGCCACAGTGTGGTCTAGTTGACACAGTGATAAAATACACGCCCTCCGCGCGATAGATCCGGAGTTCAAAGCCCGGACAGGACGCACGGATATGCACCACCGATGCGTTTGAATGAGAGTAAATCTCAAGTCTAGTGATTCTAGAACGTACAAATGACTGAATTCACTGCGGATTGTGCGTAAAGTTGAAATTCGAAGGATGCTCAGTTCAAATCGTGATATAATAATAATGGATCACCATCAGCAGAATGATCAGTACTACTTCACTAGACTAGAGGTCGCTACCCAACGCTACCCACAGTAGAAAAATGCTACAATCACAAAGATAACCCACTGTCTTGACTGATGGATAATCTATGAATTCATTCAAAGGTCGATCGGAGTTGAAGGCAACATTGAGCATCAAGATTGTAGCGAATCGAACTTGCCTGATTGCTGTCCAGCTCAAAATGGTGCATATATTTATGACAGGTAGATAACTAACCTATTTGGGGAATGGAAAAACGAAATGGCCAATACACAGAGTGCAAAATATTAGCAATTTAAGAAGCCTAGACTATGTTCACAGTGGATTAGTCCGATAAATATGTTTTTGGAGATCACTGAAAATTGCAAAGCTGCACTCCATAGGATCGATGCGGATGAAACGTCAGATGGTAAACACATTTGACAATTAATGCTTATCACTGACCGGAGGGGCTTGAAATAGTTTTTTCTCGAGTTCGTTATATGTCTATCTTTTAATAGGTACATGGAAATTATAGTATTATATAGCCAATGACTGTTGTGAGTTTAAATACTGCGCATGGAAAAACCTGTCAGTGATAGAATGACAGAAAGAAGACCTTCTAATGCTGTCGATTATGTGCCACCTACATCAGGATTTCTATTAAACCGGTCATCAAATCCTTTCTTCAGGAGTTAACAGAAATTTTTATCAAAATATTTGCAAATACGCGAGGCAGTAATATCAACCGGTTTGATTCATCTTATTGAAGCAATAAAGCACACCAAAAATAATGGTCAAAGGCTTAGAATAGATCAATAATTTCTGCACACTTCACACAAGGACTCGTATACAAGCAGTCCAGTTAAGTGATCATCGTAAGCTGCTATCACAGATGTTTCAATATTAAAATCAAGAAGTAATTGCTACGCAGAGTCAACCTATCGGTGGACAGCTGAATGATTTGAAAAACGCACATCAACATTCTATGCTCAGATGGTTTGAACATTGGGAACACTGGGAACGTCTGCCTGTCCAGTTTTACAATGAGACTGACGGAGCTAAATCTTCGCAATTTGATATATACTTAACGACAGCTTTGCTTCTTTTTCAGACAAATATATTAAACGAATAAGTTGTTCATTCTGCGGACAATACCGTTATATATATCAGTATTGACCGTAGAATAAACAACTTACTTATTTAAGAAATCTATCTGAAAAAATGTAAAGCTGTTGTTTATATATATATATATATATATATATATATATATATATATTCACACACGTCTGACGCCCGAATGTGTGCCACACAAATCGTGGTACAATTATCTTTATAAAAAATGTCCATGATTTGCATGTGGGCGGAATACTGCTGGGTTGCCCAGGCCAAGGTAGGTGAATTTTCTTGAGAAATTCANTCTTTGGACGGGGTCAAACTTCTAAGGTGAGAAATACACCTTGATGCCCAATCCAGCTGGTGACGATTGCCACAACCGGTAAGTTGTGTGTGGTTCGGACACCTCCTCATGGTTGGTGTGGAACCAGGGTTTTTGACCAACTTCCCTAGGTGAACTACCAGTGGTCTAACAACCCGATTATAGCTCCGGACAATACTGATGCTGATCTCTAACTGGTGATGAGGATGGAGAGCATTACTGAGCTTCCACTGATTTACAATAGCCAGTAAGATACGGTACCGTTTTACAATGAACTCTCGAAATGTTTAAAGCAGACTCCCGAATAGTACGCATTAGTCTCGTAGTCTGTATTCCTAGCCTTTTTCCACATGGATGACTAAATAGTGTTTTATGCTTTTCATGCTTTTCCCAACAGTCTACAAGAGATAACAACGCTGGAAAAGCCAATAGCAACACCATTTCTGAAGAGAAAAAGAAAAAACAAGGCGAACCGGATTCAGATGAGATCGTGTGTGCAGAAAAGGTTCCGGTCAATAAGGAAGTGACAGATATATCAAAGGAATAAACTGAGCGAGTCAGCGAACAGAGGACAAACGAGCTTTCAACCATGACAGCAGACCTTGTGCCACTGTTTTTTTCAAACGTACCGTTTCTTCTCCGTTCCCACCATCATCCCCTCGGATGCTGAATTTTTTCTGGCCGGTAGCACTTTGAGTTCGTTTCATCACGGTTAATACGAGGACTATTCATTCTTTGTCCGCCTGCACACACACATGCATACATCAGCAACACTATGCACACTTAGTAACGTTGCAGCATTTGTTGATCAAATACAAATACATATTTTGACCAAAACTTACTGCTTCTGGCCTCTCATGTACCCGCACTTGAGTACCTTTTGGATGCATTTAATCCGCACCACTCTGTGTCTGTTCTATTCACTAGGACGAGACAGAACAAGAAAAGGATCGTCAGAAACTGTCACGGGAAGATGACAAATCAATACGCCCGTTTGTGGAAACTGTGGAAAATAAGGCGCTCGAGATGATCAGCACGTTGGATCCGAATCACATGGTGCTGAATCTGAACGATCCGGAGATCAGACGAGATCCGGATTATTGCAAACTGGTCCAGTGAGTATAGTCGGACAGGACAAAGAAACTCTATTTGTTATTGTCGTTGTTGTTGAATTATTCAACCTAGTGAATTACTCCAAGTAAACGCGTTAGATGTGTCTAATTATGTTGTTTTGCGTCATACGGGAACACTTCTTCGGATGCCAATAGATGCATCACACAGTCTCGATAGTTCGCAAGCCTCATTCGAGTGATGAATGATGATCTGATGAACGGGTTTGGTCATAGAGAATTCCCCCAAGTTAATGGATATGGTGAAATTATTCAGCTTAGTATTGATGAACAACGGATAATCTCAGTAATGTTACCAAATCCATCGCAATTTCCGCGAGTACTATCCGACTTAGCTGAATGATGGAGTAACCAAGAGCATCAATCGTTTCACATCGAGTGCAATCAAACCACGTGGTTATTGTGACCTAGGTGTTACATCACTCCGTCCGCCCTGAATTTACCTCCGAATCATCTATCTGTCTAAGAGGATTAGGAGTTGCATTTAGGCTTCCCCACCCCCAATGGTTCGCAAAACAATTTGTATGAATATTCGCCATTTCGTGGTAATCACCACACACGAGACGGTCATCTGTCAGTAATGACTCGAACCAATAAGTATGTATAATGACCACGGAGCGAGCAGTATCTGATTATGAAACTTTGATGTGATTTGTTTGTACCTCATATTCTGTAATGATTTTTCCCGACTGAATATTATGGAATAAATTGCTGTTTTAGCCGGTGGATGAATCACCGCAAACCGAATTGTTCTCTAATGTTCTCTAATGTTCTCTAATGTACAGTGCATAACATTGATGTATATGATAAAATGGTATACTCGGACACTAATAGACATAACAATGAGAAATATATGTTGACTTCTACTGAGCATCATTTTAGAAAAGGCTCTTCATAGTATCAGAAGTGATAGAAAGCGAAAGAACGTTTTCTATTTGATGGAAACTCAACGTCCTGAAAACATTCATATCCATATTAGGTTTTTATACACTTATTCTGAAACAGATGGATGAGTGTATTAGTGGATGTCTTTTTTCTACCTTAGCCGAGATTATGCACTCGAAATATCTTGATTCATTCGTTCATTACTTTCTTGTTCTACTACTCTTTCCTGTCCCATTGCAGAGCAGAACCGGTAGACGAGCCACCAGAAGCAGTGCGAGGATTTGTGGCCACAGTGATTCAGACAGCACTACAACATGTTTACGAGCAAGGTTTGCGCTCAGATCCATCCAAGTAAGTGGTCGATCATGTTCGTGCCGTGGTCCTCGTTCGTTTGTATAACAAATCCACGGATGCCGTTCCGATACAAGTTTGAGCGAGGAAACTGCATACCGATTATATATAATTGTCACCAACGTCGTAATTCGGCTACTCTTTCATACCAGATGTGTGACATATACACACAATTTGAATGGCAGTGTTTGAAGGAGTTCTCAGGACAGTAGGCTTTGGTCCAATGACCTAGATCAAGGAAATTTGACCGGGTGGTTGTATTAGATGATTTCAAACAGGGATCACCGAACATGTGAATACCACGGTAGGAGGAAACGAAAGCAAAGCAATACATTCCGTGGATTTGTACCAAAACGGTGCAATCCCTCCAACACAAATAATAGTGTTGAAAGCGAAATTTTAGTTTTTACAACTAATAATCATGCACTTTCGTGCTTCGGTTTTGGTCGCTACCTGTTGACTGCCCATTTGGATAAAGGAAAAATTTGAATGTTTAAATCAGTGTCAGAGTGAGAACAGATTATTCACGTAGTCTACGGTTACAAGGATAATGAGTAGATGCAAGAGCGCCAATGTTTAGGACACAGTCATCTAACTCCGTATTTCTGGCCATTGATTAAGCCGACCCCGATGTCCCGGTCTAGGCAGTCTAATGTTATTTATGTGAGCAAGTCTTCCTAACAGGGTTTTCATACCCTCATACCGGGTCTTACTTTTACCAACCTTTACTTTTTTCACTCATCATCTGCCTCTGGAAAGAACATGCACCGTTGCAATCGTTTTGGTGACAAGCGTGAAGCATGTCGACTACGGCCAGTCGTGACGAACTTCTGAACAGGACCCTGGACTCGCAAACAACCAAGTTACCACCGGTTAAACCAGAAGCCCTGTGGTTTTTGTAGACCTGTATTGGGGTACTGTGGCACAGGGAATGTACCGGTACGAGAATTTGCGTTACAGCACGGAGGCAACAAAATCCTGCTAGCGCGATAACGTGCAAACCGATCGAAAGTGAAAAGTGGAAGTCCTCTCGCTGAAGAAAACAGCAGTTAGCGATCATGTAAAAATGTGAACATAAATTTTGATTGTCGAGGAAAAATGATGTCTGGCGAATGTCTGTTAGTGTCCGGATTTCAGCGTACAATCGGGCACACTACAAGTGAAACACATGCTTCGGCAAACGTAATCTTGCTTCAGTGGGTCACCGGGGTTACCTAAACCCTGCACCTAACCTCAGCCTTGCTTGTCCGGTTTCCCCACCGGACTCGTGCAATGCAGCCTAGGCAACGATGTTCAAACACCGACAGCAATATATCTAAAGTGTTCACAGAGTGAAAGTAAACACCTCTAACAACTTTTCAACTCATTGTAGTTAAAACTACTGATTTGTACAAAATTATTCCAGTTATCTAAAATTAGAGTAATGAAACATCTGAAGAAATAAAGAGTTAAAAGTATATTTTCACTAAATTAAATTTGACTTATTAAAAGCTTCCAAATATTGTTGCCCATTTCTTCGGTGGAATATGTCAGATAGAGACTGTGAGCAAACAGCATGGGGTCATGGGGTCACTCGGATGAACACAATTTCTGTCCACGCTAGCTAACCATCCACAATGCAACAACAACTCCACTGATAGAGAGAACTATCACCGATTAATTGTACCATAGTTGCCATGGTAGTGAACACGTTCCATTTGTGAAAACGCGAAAATCGCGTTATGCGTTCAGCTTCTCTACAGGTTAAATAAAACAAAACATTACCCCTCCTGCTCCTCACACAGGACACCCGAGAACGCGTATAGGTTGTTAGAAGTCGTACGATATCCCAGTGACAACCGGAAGACAGATATGATTGATTAAGTTCGGTGAAAAAGGGAAGAGTGAAAATGCTGTATCCTCAATACTGCTGTCCCGATGCGTCCGTAGTTCACAAACAATCTCACTACCCACTGTCAGGGTCGCAATATTTATGCGGGATTCCAGCATCACTACAGCAAAATTAAACACATAGAGCTGAGTAATTATATCACGATTAAAATTGGACCGTCTAAGAATTAAGGGTTTCCATAGGTTCACCCGGCGGACGAACCACAAATGAAGTGTCGACGCTCATCCCAAAGGCTCGATTGGCATTTGCCAACTTGAGAAATCCGTGGCGCTGTCGCGACATCCGGCTGTCTGTGAAGGGTCGAGTGTATGCTGCAGCAGTTCGGCCAGGCCTGCTCTACGGTGGAGGGACTTGGCCTCTAAAGGAACAGGATAAAAATAGATTGTCGGTGTTCGAACACCGCTGTCTACGTAGCATTTGTACGTGCAACAGGATAAAAATAGATTGTCGGTGTTCGAACACCGCTGTCTACGTAGCATTGTACGTGTCTGGTGGGGTAACCGGACTAGCAATGCTGAGGTTAGGCGTAGAGTTTTAGCCAGTCGCGGTTGTCCACTGGAACAAGTGATCAACCTCCATAGTTTACGCTGGTTGGGACATGTGCTACGTATGTCGCCAGATAGGTTGCCGCGGCGAACGATGTTTGTCAAAGCTGGTAGCGATTGGAATAAGTTAAAGGGTGGTCAAGCTAAGACCTGGCATGAGGGTATGAAAACCCTAAACTAGGTCACATAGGCCCCGTTAGGCTCCCTGGTTGGGGGCCTCGAGATGACGGTCACCGATGGTTAGCTACACTGAGTGATATGGTTGGGTGTCGCAAACAGTGGCGCTTGTGCATCCACTCGTTATTCTCATAACACCACTCTATATGAATTCCCCATCTTCCGCTTGAATTTNCCAAAAGACAGCAACCAAAACCGGGGTACGAAAGTACATGGTTAGTGGTTGTAAAAACTGAACTGATAGGTTCACTGCTTGTGAGCATAAAACGGTTTTGCTTTATGTGGTGACAGGCAATGCACTAGGGGACAACACACTAGTGAGTCGAATTTTCAGCTGCTGTTCGATTGCACTCTTATCTGACGAAACGGTGTCACTTGACAGTGCGAGATCATAATTCACAAGTCCATCCATGCACACCCTCCTGAATTGTTTGCGTGTTTGTGGTGAGGAAAGCTAGCCGCTTTGAGTTGACTCTCCGCTGCTCTCGAAAAACAAGTTACGGTTGTCACTTGTTCCAAGATGCACTT